>VSMD01097871.1:0-20847 GCA_008750895.1 Mirza zaza
AGCCCCAGGAGCAAGAAAGTGGGGCCGGGATCTCGCCCTGGAGCCTCGCAGAGCCCGCTGGCATGGCAGCGCCACCCTGCAAACACGCGTGCCCACTCCGGGGGCGTGCATGCCTTCTTTTACACGCCTGCTTCACGGGCAGCGTGCCAACAAGAGGGTTAGAGAGCGCTGCGCTGGCCTGCACAGCCCACGTGGATGGCGTTCAGATCGTACACACTCGATCGGGAAACTCAGAATCGCTCCGCTAATTCTGTGCCCGGACAGCGGAACGGGCTTGTCTTCCCAGGTGAGAGAGAGAGAGGGCGTCCCGGGTTTCCTTTCCTGCCCTGGGATTTCTCTCATGGCTCAGCATGTCATGGTGGTGAGGACTGAACTCTAATCTTTTTCTTTTGCTAAAAACTCCCTCCTAAGGAGGCCAGCTGGGTCAGGTTGACAAATCGTAAATTCCCACTAAGCGGCTTTTGTTAACCACATGAAGCGGTGGTTTACTTCCCAACCTGATTCTGGTATGGCATTAACATCACCTAAAAGATAAGAAGCCCCTGTCTTAACTCAAGCATCCTAGCAGATGCCTATCATAAATTTAAAGCATCTTAAAGCATCTTAAAGCATCCTAGCAGGCGCCTATTGTAAATTTGAAACGTCCTCCTGTCTGGACCTCCCAGAGTGCTCACGCCCTTATCTTAAAATAAGCACATCCTTTCTGGTCTTCTAGATAAAGTCTAACTCTCTCAGCCAATTGCCAGCCAAAGAGTCTTTAAACCCACCTATAACCTGTAAGCCCCCGCTTGGAGATGTCCCACCTTTTTGGGCCAAACCAATGTGTGCCTCCCACGTATTGATTTGTGACTTTACCTGTAACCCCTGTCTCTCTGAAAATCTATAAAACCAAACTATAACCCAGCCACGGCGAGTCTGCTTGCTCAAGGCTTCTTGGGAGTGACTCCGGGTCATGGTCCTCAAATTTGGCTCAGAATAAACTTCTTTCAAATATTTCAGGCCTTGGATTTCTTTCGTCCACAGTGGCCTGGCGTGCAAAGCAGGGACAGCAGAATCGAGGTGCGCGGATGGTTTCAGGGGTGAAAGAGACAACGTGCGAGCAGAACCTGCTGCGCCCAGAGCGTTCTCAGCACCTGGAAGGTGGGAGCAAACTCCGAGACCGACATCACAGCCCACGAGGCGGCACTCCTGTGACTGTTACTGACTCCCGTCGGCCCCTGATTCATTTAAGTCTCACGTTCGGGGGTATTTTTACACGAAAGCCACCAGAAGTGTGTGTGTAGGGGGGAAGGCAGGGTGTGTTTTGTTCTCAGCGTGTTCGCGGCTCATCCCAGAGTCTCTTCCTACCGTGTCCTCACACGTGGCGCTGACGGTGGATGGGAAGTAGCCGTGCGGATGCTGGTCGCTGCTCCCGTTCGCAACATGGTGCTGGGCTTACGCTTCTCAGCCGTCATGTGCCCACAGCAGACCGCAATCTCCCCCGGGACAGTGCAAGTCCCAGAGCAGGAGGAAGTCACGCAGTTAGGGGATCGGAGTTTGCAGCTACGCCAGCCCCGACCTGATCCGGATCTGTCTTATTATCTGAGTCCCGACAGGTGTGTCGTTCTGAGGAAACGCAGTTGAGGATATTTGGGCAAACAAATAGCCTTGAAATTTAACTTGAAATAAAGAGAACGGCACTGTGTGTTATATATATATATAATAAAAATCACAAAAACTTAGAGGTCATCATATAAAAAGTCACACTGGTTTCAGTACTTTTCTACAAATATGCTTTTTATTTTTAAATGATGTCCCGCCATATGTGTGCACACATGTGTAGACCTGCCATGCACATACTTCTCATCCTTAGGGTGCCGAGAAACGTTTTAATGAGTCCTGAACTTTTCTGTATTTCTAAAGCAACCATTTTAATTATTTCCTTAAATGTAGGCAATAGGCAAGACACCTGTTTTCTAGCCCAGACTTAAAAATAGCTACAATAACTGGTATTTGCATAGGATTTCACAGATTTCTTGCACCAGCTATTTTAGTCGAGCCACAGAAGTATCTTAAGCAGCAGGCGTTACTGGTGCTATTATGTTCGTCTTGACGATGGCAAAAACCGGGTGCCTCAGAGTAACCGGGCTGACGGAGAGAGGATCCCTGCGCCCAGGATGGTGCCCAGGATGCCCAGACCACGTTCTGCTTTCTCTGCACAGCGCACCTTCGATGACCTAGGGCTTCAACACCAGATTCTCCAGGGTTCTTTCGGCACAGGCCATCTTTGACAGCCTAGTGCTTCTGGGTCTTATGTCCCGCGTCTGTTACAGGGGTACCTTGCCCTTCTCAGGGGATGTTCAGCTCCGAGGAAAGCCCGGCAGCATTCTGTTCCAGCCCCTGGCAGCGGCTTTACCTCCTTCTTCACTGTGCACTTGGCCACACGACAGTTGCACAAGCAGTGTTTCCGTTTTCCTGGCAATGCATTTTTTCCCCTACAAGTTACTGGATCCCTGACTCACGCTATAAAGAAAAGTCTTAAGTTTTAGATTGAGCATTTTAATTTAACATTTTGGATAAAACACGGCCAACTATTCGGAGCCAGCAATCGCACAGGATTTATGAATTGCCGGGCTGTCTTCTAAGCGCACCCTGCAATGGCTTGCTTTAATCCTCACAGCAATCCTGGACGGGGATCCTATTGTCATTTTATTTTGCCAGAAGTGAGGCTCGAACACAGAGAGGGCGAACAGGCAGACACGCTGGCGTTCTGATCGGGCTGTTGGTGCTGGAGAGAGACCCGCCAAGCCCACCCTGCGGAGTCAGGGCACCAAGAGGTTTCCGCTATAAGACCGGAGCCGGCAAGGAGAAGTCCGTCTCCTTTCTCCCCTCCCTGGACTGTGCCGTCTCTGAACGCCGTTCCTCTCGGCTCCCGCTGCAGCCTCCTGGCCCCGTGTGTGTGTGAGATGAGAGTAGCCACCTGTACTCCTGCCTTGTCACCTAACAGGGCTGACGTGGCCTCCGGACTGTGTTGGGGGTGGCTTCTGTGGCCATGGGCACCTGGCCAGGCCTGGTCTGCTCCGCAAGGACCACGTGGAGGAACTTCCCACAAAGGAGCAGCTGCCGGTTCTCTCGGCAGAGCAAATGTGCGTGAATAAAAAATAACTGCGCTTTTCTCTAAAACGTTTAAAAGCAAACTACCATTTATACAAAGAATCCGGTGTAGAGATGTATAGATTATACCTGTCCAGAGAACGTATTATTCTGTGCAGTTTCCACATAATATAGATCTTTCACTTGGTGTGGCACTGGCCAGGATTAAAAGCTCCCCCCAAAGCCTTTTCTCCTGTGTTTATGTGTTCACAAACCAAACGTTTTACTGGATGATAGGAGGTGAACAGGACTGTGCTACCTGCCCCTGAAACGCTCCCTTCCTGCAGGGGAAGGCCACCTGCCGAGGCTCACAGCAGCCCCAGACCTGCATGTGCCCTGCACCCTCCGGCTCGTCCCTGAGACCTCGCACACGGCTTCCAGGGCGTCTTTATCACTCAAGTGCCACAGACAAGGAAACTGAGTCACAGAGAAGCTGATTAGTTTGGCCGAGCCCAATGCGGGGCCAGGTTTGAAACCCCGAGGCTGTGGGTTCGACACCTGGGGCCTGACCACCTGCTGGTCAGAGAGGACCGAGGGTGCACTGGGGCGAGGGCCCGCAGTCCCGCCTGCACTGGGGCGGGGTCGTGGGGGGCAGATGTCGAAAGGGCGGGAGACACGAGGACGGGTAAGAGGACCCGGGAAGGGAAGCGCAGGGCATGGCTGGGCAGGCGGACGGCGATTCCGGGCCTGGGCGCAAAAAGCAGGCTGGGAAGGAGGAGCGCGCACTGGAGCGGAGGGGGATGGGTCCTCGGACCCAGTGGAGAACAGGGGACAGAGGACACTCAGCGTGGGAGGTGAGCATGCCCCCCCCTTGGGCCGAGCCACCTGTGTTTGTTCCTAAGTCACGCGCGCACGCGAGCGGAGCCCTACGCCACGTGCACCCTCTCCTGACGCGGGACTAGAAATACACGGGGTGAAAACGAACACAGCCCCGAGGTGCCCACCAGCCCGCGGGCGCCCTGGCGCAGCCGGGCTCGGGGTGGGGGTGGGGAGAATGGTCTGGACGGCTGGGCGTAGCAGAGGAGGGTGGGGTGGGGGTGGGGGGGGGGGTGGGGGTGGGGGTGGGGGTGGGGTGGGGGGGTGGGGGTGGGGGTGGACAGAATGATCTGGACAGTGAGGCGCAGCAGAGGGGGGGGGCGTGGGGTGGTCAGGCGGCTGGTGGTGGCTGAAGCTGCCCTACCCGGCGCGCCCTGAGCCCCCCACGGGCGGCCCCGGAGGCCAGGTCTCCACTCAGGGCTTTCGAGGGAGGTCACAGTGCGAAGCCTGCGTCGTCCACGCCAGCCTGAGCCACACGCTGAGAGCCGTCACTCACAGCAGGCGCAGCACGCAGTCCCCTAACGCCCTGGCTCGGAAATGCGCAGTCATAGGTAGTTTATGGAACCGACAAATATTCTTCCGCTAATGCCAGGAATGACTGAGGATTTTCAGAAAGAAAACCAGGAATATTCCCTTGTGTAAATAACAGATAAAGGATGAAAAAGAGGAAATGCACCGGCGCAGCAGCAGTGGCCGCGGGGAGCAGTGAGGCGCACGGTCCCCTTGTGCCCTCGGGCAGTGAGGCGCACGGTCCCCCTGTGCCCTCGGGCAGTGAGGCGCACGGTCCCCCTGTGCCCTCGGGCAGTGAGGCGCACGGTCCCCTTGTGCCCGGGCCCCTCAGGCCAGAGCCAGGCCGCGCGGGGCCCACAGGAAGGCTCGGGTCGCTCGGTGTCTGGAGTGGGAAACTGCGCAAGGAAGAACCTCAGCGTGTCCTCACCGTGCATTGGTTCGGCGTGAGCGGCCTTCACCTCGATTCCCGGGACCTGCGGGCCCATCGCGGCGCAGGGAGGCGCGCAGTGGGGGGAGGAGGGACTTGGCAGGCGCAGCCACCTGTGAACCCTCCAATGTGGGGCTTTGACTAAGCTGCTTGTTCCCGTTTCATGGGTCACTATGTGCTGTAAGGTGAACATCTTACTGGAAAAAGTCCTTTTTGCTAGTTTTAAGAATACTGTAGATTTTGGCCAGGCGCGGTGGTGGCTCACGCCTGTCATCCTAGCATTTTGGGAGGCCGGGGCGGGAGGATCGCTTGAGCTCAGGAGCTCCAGACCAGCCTGAGCAAGAGCGAGACCCCATCTCTACTAAAAAAATAGAAAGAAATTAATTGGCCAACTAAAAATACATAGAAAAAATTAGCTGGGCATGGTGGCCATGCCTGTAGTCCCAGCTACTCAGGAGGCTGAGGCACGAGGATTGCTTGAGCCCAGGAGTGTGAGGTTGCTGTGAGCTAGGCTGACGCCACGGCACTCACTCTAGCTAGGGCAACAGAGTGAGACTCTGTCTCAAAAAAAAAAAAGAATAGTGTAGATTTTAAAAATCATGTGAATTTTAATCACAGTGGTGCTGTAAAGCCCACACATTTATCATCTACAAGAAAAAAATTGGGGGTGCGTAAACTATTTTTCTTACTAAATTGGACCATTTTAATAACAACTTTGGCTCAGTATTAATAATTGTAAGCGCTGGTTTTGGAGGTTGTAACCATTTGTCTTCACATACATGTAACGGAATCTCTCCACATATATGACTTCACAATGCTGTTCTTCACATGGAGGAAGGAACCCGTACCAGATTCTGTGTTACTTTTCCCTTGATGACTATGAGTTTTCACTGATGTCCTGCGGCCCAGTGAGGCCCACGGCCTGCCCACCGTCACAGGCTGCTGCTACACAGATGTTTCGTTCTCCCAGCACAAGTGGGCTGGCTGAATTTTTAAGGTAAATTGACCAGAATAGACAAGATCATCATGCATTTTCTGTCTTGTCCAATTGGTTATCAGCATGCTCGATGCTGCAGTGATGTTTATGAATATCTTCCCGAGTTTCCACGTGGTGACTGCAAATGAGGCGTGGACTCCCTGGCCATGTGTAGGCTGTTGTTATGAAACACACCTCCACGCCTCGCCATTTCCTAACGCTCCCAGATCTAGTCTTGCACTGAAAAATCTGATTAGCTGATTTTCCCCTTGTGCTTCCTTCAGAGACTGTCCTTCGTAGGAAAGAGGTAAAATTGTGCCGGATGTCTTCATACAAATTATTTCAATTACTGAAATGACTCAGTATTGGAGTTTGTCGGGGCACATGTGTGCATTTCAAGGATCACAATGTTATTTGATTGTGTGCCTGTAGCTTAGGAAAATTCTCAGAGGATTCTAATAATGGACAAATAAGATATATTTTTGTTTAGCACATCAGTTGTTTGATGAAAAATGAGTATTTCCTTTGTGTTGAAGAAGGCTAGAGTGTGGATTCGAATTCCTTTTACAGATAAAGTTTATAACTGTCCTTAAAGACACAGTCTGTGGAATAGTACAGCTTGCTGAGCACACACATCCATCCCCCTTTACCCTATGACCCCAAACAGATACGAGACACAATCAGAGCAGCTCCAGTATCGGCAGCCCATGCCCCAGGGCCAGGAGCCCATGTGGGGAGGGGCTCCGAGCACAGGAAGGGGGGCCAGTGGGTGTTTACCACCAGGAAACCCTCACTCCTGTGCAAGCCACACCCTCCCTATCCCCAGATTGTGCCTCAGAGGGGCACAGGGAGAGCTTTACAAGAGGTTAAAGTAGATAGTGTGGGTGATGAGGCCATTTACCAGGGAACCCCCATGTGCAGAAAAACCCGGACACAACTGTTAGATGTGGAGTTAAGCCCTAACGTAGCAATGATTACCTTTAATGTAAATGGTCCGAATACTCCAACCAAAAGACAGATTACCAGAGTAGATAGAAACATAATGATTCAACGGCGCACAGCGTACCAGAAATTCACTTCAAATGCAACAACGTAGGGAGGTTGAAAGTAAAAAGGTGGAAAAAAGTTCGCCGATCAAACGTTGATGCAAAAAAAGCAGAGTGGCTAAATTCACACCAGACAACGTGTGCTTTAGAGATAAGAAAATGACCAGCAACAAAGAGGAAGACTACACCATTATAAAGTGATCAGTTTGCCAGGAAGACACATGCACCCAATACGTATGCACCAAACAACGGAGTTTCAAAATACGGGAAGCAAAAACTGGGAGAGCTGATATTGTTTAATGGGCATAGAATTCCATTTTTGCAAGATGGAAAAGTTCTGGAGCTCTGTTGCACAGCAGTGTAAATGCACTTAACATTGCTGACCGCTACCCTTGAAAATGGCAATGGTGGTGAATTTTATGGTATGTGTTTTTTTTTTTTTTTTACCACAATTAAAAAATTTGTGGAGCTGGAAGGAGAAATCGATATATCCACAATTGTACTGGGGGTCTTTATCACTCCACTCTCAGCAGTGACGGAACTATTAAACAGGAACTTGGCAAGCGTGTGGAAGAATTGGACAACACAATTATCCAGCTGCATTTAATTGGCAAATATAAAGCCTTCCACTCAACAACAGGAGAGATACATACGTTTTTCAAGCGCTCACGGAACTAAACCGAGGTAGACCATATCCTGTGTCGTAAAACAAACTTCAAAACACTTAGAATAATTGAAATCACATAGAGCATGTTCTTTGACCAATGTAGGATAAAACTACAAGTCAATAAGAGAAACTCAACAGGAAACTCTTGCGATTAATTGGAAATTAAACAACATACTTACGCATAGCGCATGGGTCAAAGACAAAATCTCAAAGGAAACAGAAATAAATAAAAGTTAAAATACAGTACATCAGAATTGGTGGATACAGGCAGGTACGCCAGTCTGAGAGGGATGTATGTAGCATTAGAGCTCACATTGGAAAAGGGGGAAGGTTTTAAATCAACACTCTAAGTGCTTGCCTAAAGAAATCAGAAAAATAAGAGCAAAATAGATGCAGAGCAAACAACAGGTAGGAAATATAAGAATGTAAACAGGTGAACCTGAGTATAGGAGAGCAATCAGGGAGACAGAAAGCTGATGGAAATTGCCATCAGACCTGATAACCTGTAGGAAGACAGCAAAGATTTTTAAAAAGGTGAACATCACCTATATTGTGATTGAACGTGGGTGTCTAGAAACATCCCACAGCTGTTAAAGGAATCCCTCCTGGCAGACACGCATTCAGTAGCTCAGATGAAATGGGCGAATTCCTTGAAAAGCACAAACAACCTTCCTCAACATGAGATACGGAACCCGAGCAGTCTTAAAGCTGTTACACAAATTTAATTTGTGCTTAACTCTCACCGGAAGCTCTTCAGGCCCAGATGGCTTTGCTGGAAAATGCTCGCAAATATTTAACCACCTCGGTACCGCATTCACCAGCCACAGTCTGCGCTGCGCATTGACGACGGGTCCGTCTTGCTCTTGTGTGATGAGGAAAGCTCTAAAGCACTGAAAGCTTGTTTTACTTTACGGGCAGCTTCACTTGTCACGTAAATCAGAATAGGTAACATAGACATATATGTTTTCATCACGACATTTTTAGATGTTCGCAATTTTATTTTGATAAATGAAAAATTAGAAAACTCGTATCACGGCTGTCGGCTACAGTCGCTGTGCGTGTTCATCTGTGGCTGTCGGCTACGGTCAACGCTGGTACTGAAGTGGTTAAATAAGAATTAATGTGAATTTCACATAATCTCTTCCAGAACACAAAAGAGGAGGGACATTTCCAATTCATTTTATAAGTCTCATTTTATGAAAACTAGTCGAATATCTCTCGGAACCTTAGATGCAAAGATAATCAGCAAAGCAAATCTACCGATGCGTAAAGTTACTGTGCGCTACAATCACATGGACATTTTTTGTTTATTTATTTATTTTTGAGACAGAGTCTGGCTCTATCACTCAGGCTAGAGTGCCGTGGGGTCAGCCTCGCTCACTGCAACCTCCAACTCAGGCGTCCTCAAACTACGGCCCGAGGGCCGCATGTGGGTGTTTTTGCCCATTTGTTTTTTTACTTCAAAATAAGATATGTGCAGTGCGCATAGGAATTTGTTCATAGTTTTTTTTAAAACTATAGTCCGGCCCTCCAGTGGTCTGAGGGACAGTGAATTGGCCCCCTGTTTAAAAAGTGTGAGGACCCCAGTCAAACTCCTGGGCTCAAGCGATCCTCCTGCCTCAGCCTCCCGAGTAGCTGGGACTACAGGCATGCACCACCATACCTGGCTCATTTTTCTACTTGTAGTAGAGACGAGGTCTCGCTTGTGCTCAGGCTGGTCTCAAACTCCTGAGCTCAAGTGATCCTCCCGCCTCGGCCTCCCAGGGTGCTGGGATCGCAGGTGTGAGCCACCACACCTGGCCACAAGTGGGTATTTTTTCCAGGTGTGCAAAGCTGGCTCTGCATGCAAACATCAACCAAGGTAAGGCACCGCAGGAAAAGGCTGCAGGAGAAAGTCATTGGTGATCATATCATGTCAGGAAAAGCATTTGCTGCAGCCTACACCTGCGAGTGACACGCTCTCTCAGCAGACTCGAAGTGACACAAAGCACCTGCACCTGCCCTAGCTGGGAGGTGACAGTGGCGTCTACCTGCCGAGACAGGGTGGAGGCTGCCCATTCGCTCCCCTGAGCTGCAGCCAGTCGGGAAAGAAACAGAATAGCACAGGTGGGACAGCACTGGGGCATCCCCGAATTCACAGGTGAAGCCCTAACCCCACGCCCGGAACGAGGCCACATTTGGAGGTGGGGCCTGTCAGAGGCACAGTAGCCCCTGTGTCCATGGCGACCCACCCCAGCGTCCCAGCGGATGCCTGAATCCCAGGTGACACCGGCCCCGACGTTGGCTGTCTCCCTGTCTGGGAAACGGGCCGGCTGCGCGGTAACTAACACGCGGGTGGTGTAGACGGCGCAGACCTGCTGGACAGAGGGTTGATTCACGTCCCTGGAGGATGGAAGAGGGACGACGGGAGATTTCGTCGCCCTACTAGGAACGGCGCACAATTTGAAACCGACGAATCGTTCGTTTCTGGAAATTTCCACTTAATATTTTCAGGCCTTGGTCGACCGCAGGTAACTGAAAACCTCAGAAAGTGAAACCGAGGGTAAGGGGGGACCGTGATTAATTAAACACGAGGTCACGAGGGTCCTTGTGAGAAGTGTCGAGGACGGGGTGTGCCCGGGGTGGCCACGTGCGGCCCAGGACGGAGACGTGTCCGCGAGCCGTGGAGAGGCCTGGCCAGGCCCTTCCGTCCACGCCCTCGGAGGAGCCAGTCTCGGACCCTCAGCCTCCAGGACAGAGGCTCAGGCCACCCAGTTGGTGCCACTTTGCTATCACAGCCCTGGAAATCTCTCCCCACTTGCTGATGGCGCGATTGTCTGTGTGCAAAATCCCCTAAAATCTACAGGAAAACTGCTAGAACTAATAAGTGATTTTGGCAAGGTCAAAAGGTCCAAGTCCAGTACCCTAAAATCAATCACATTTCTATAATCTAACAATGAACATGTGGAAATAAAATTAAAAATATAGTAGTAACATTTGCGGTCACTTCAAATATGGAATGATTGCTATAACTTTAACAAAACATGCACAATATCCAAATGCTGAACGACAAACTCCTGAGGAAAGAAACCAAGGAAGACCTAAATACGTGGAAACATACACTATGCTTATGGTTAGAAAAACGCAACGTAATAAAGATGTCAGTTCTCTCCCAATTTTTCTACATGTTTCATGCAATTCCTGTCAAAATCCTAACACATTTTCTTGCACACATAGACAAGCTTACTCTGTAGTCATATGGAAAGACATAGGCCCCAAATTAGCCAAAATAACTTTTTTTTTTTTTGAGATAGAGTCTCACTCTCTTACCCAGGCTACAGTGCTGTGGGGTCAACCTAGCTAACAGCAACCTCAAACTCCGGGGCTCAAGTGATCCTCCTGCCTCAGTCTCCTGAGTAGCTGGGACTACAGGCATGCACCACCATGCCTGGGTAATTTTTAGTTGTCCAGCTAATTTCTTTCTATTTTTAGTAGAGACGGGGGACTCGCTCTTGCTCAGGCTGGTCTCGAACTCCGGAGCTCAAACAATCCACCCACCTCGGCCTCCCAAATTGCTAGGATTACAGGTGTGAATCACCGCGCCCGGCCCCAAAATAATGTCTTAACAGGAGACTAAACTAGGAGAAATCACTTCCCTGAGTTCAAGGCCTGCTGTATGGCCAGGTCGCTATGTGAATCGTGACCCTGTGGTACCGGCAGAGGGACAGGCATGCACACCAGGGAACCGAGCAGAGAAAGCGGGAGCAGACCCACACAAACACCACAAACACAACTGACTTTAGACGAAGGCGCCAAAGCAGCTCACCGGAGGAAGAACAGCCTTTTCAACCAACCACTCACAGCAACGACAAAGACCCGAACCTTACGCTTTCTGAAAATTGACTCAGAACGCATCGTGGACTTGTATGTAACAGGTAAAATGATAAAACTTTTAGAACAACAACAAAAAAACATAGAACAAAATCTTTAAGACCCAGGGGCAGGCAAAGGGCACTTGAACTTGATAATAAAAACGCATTTCATAGAAAAGTGAAATTGATGCGTTGGACTCCGTCGGTATTAAAGCATTTGTTCTGAAGCAAAGGATCCTGCTGCCAAGAGGAGGAAGAGACAAGTCGCAGACTAGGAGTAAATACCTGCAAACCACACATCCGACAACCATCTGGTGTCCGTGACACAAAAATACTCAAAACCCAACGGTGAAGTAACGAATTATCTAACTAGAAAATGGGCAAAACACAGGCACAGACGTCTCCCTGTCCGGGACACACGGAAGACAGGTAAGCGCCGGGAACAAGGTCCGAGTGCATCAGCCTCTGGGGCAGGGTCAGCCGGAGCCACAGCGAGGTCTGTGCGCACCTGTCAGACTCCCGGGCGAAGGCAGGCGGAGCTGGCTCTGAGGCTGGGGCGAGGGGCGGGGGGGGGCGGGGGGGGCCCGCGGTCCCTCCCACGTGCGGATGGGAATGTGGATGGCACAGCCACTCTGGAAATAGTCTGGCAGCTTCTCGGGAAACTAAATATGCAACCACCATATGACCCAGAATTACATGCCTGGCTCTCGTCTCAGAGAGATGAAAATGCACATTCAGTAAAATACCCCGCGCGTGAATGAATACTCGTAGCAGGTTTATTCTCGACAGCCCAAAGCTGGCAGCAGCGAGTGGTTACACTCTAGCACGTCCAGACCACGTGATGCTGCTCAGCCCAGAAAGAACAGACTGCCGAGGCCTGCAAGCCCCGGGGAATCTACAGGGGTTGTCTTGAGTGGAAAAGGCCAGTCCCAAAGGCGACGTCCTGTACTGTACGGCTACATCTACAAAACATTCCTGAAACCGATCAGAGAACGTGTTTATATATACCGTGTTTCCCTAAAAATAAGACCTACCCATACAATAAACCCTAGCAGGATGTCTAAGCATTTGCGCAATAGAAGCCCTGCCCCGAAAATAAGCCCTAGCGACGGGCGTGGCTACGCAGCGCATCTGCACAACCCGTGCATGTTGTCGCGGAGCAGGAAAGAAGACAAGCAGCCCTTCTCATCTGCCCTGTCGTGACAGCTGCTGTCCCAGAGGTGACCGGACAGGTGCGGGCAGCCCCACCAACAAGGTCGGCTCCCCCTGTCAGGTCCCGGCCATCCTGTGCGTGCTGCAAGCTGAGGCTTTGAGGGGAAAATAACACACCCCCTGAAAGTAAGCCCTAGGGTGTCTTCTTGAGGAAAAATAAATGTAAGACCCTGTCTTATTTTCAGGGAAACGCGGTAGGCACACGCCGTGTATAATGTCATGGCATTATGGGGACTGGGGTGCCGATTGGTGGCTGCAGGACCAGACCTTTGCGTGCAGAGCTGTCCTTAGCTCTATCGGTGGCGTGTCCTGGCCGAGATTTTGCACCGTGTGTGATGTTACCACTTGGACAACCTGGTAAGGGGAGCACCAGGTCTCTCTCTTTTCCTTACAGCAGCATGCAAATCTCCAGTGATCGCAAAACAAACATTTCTTTATGAAAAAAAAATGCTTTAAATCTAACTAGGAAAGGCGCTAAGGTCAAAGGAGAGGGAATGAATGCAGCAAGCGGAAGAGCACTTGAATCAATATACTCACTAACCCGGAAAGAGTTCAGTGACTATCACACAGGCTGCAAGGTAATGAATGGAGAACTTCAAATTCATTGTAGACAATTAAGCAGGTCTGTCTTTTCTCCTGATCAAATCTCACCAAATGACAGTAAAGGAATAAAACCCACAATGAGGCCGGGCACGGTGGCTCACGCCTGTAATCCTAGCACTCTGGGAGGCTGAGGCGGGAGGATCGCTTGAGGTCAGGGGTTCGAGACCAGCCTGAGCAAGAGCGAGACCCTGTCTCTACTAAAAAAAACAGAAAGAAATGAGCTGGACAACTAAAAATATATAGAAAAAATTAGCCGGGCGTGGTGGCGCATGCCTGTAGTCCCAGCTACTCGGGAGGCTGAGGCAGGAGGATTGCTTGAGCCCAGGAGTTTGAGGTTGCTGTGAGCTAGGCTGACGCCATGGCACTCCAGCCCGGGCAACAGAGTGAGACTCTGCCTCAAAAAAAAAAAAAAAAGAAAAAAAAAAAAAGAAAAAACCCACAATGAAAGGAGGAGACGACAGATGAAATGTGAACAGTAAAATGCAGGAGGAAGGGAACCTGTGGTGAGTGATGCTGACAGCTGTAGACAGAGCAGAAAGCCAGACACAGGGAGGCTCCCAGGTAGGTGTGGGGGAGGCTGCGAGCAGGTACAGACACAGGAGTCCTGCTCTAGCCTGTGTGAGTGTGTGTCTCCCACTGTAGTCTCCAACCAGCGTCATGGGAACCCCTAGAAATGCAGATTCCTGGCCCCACTGACCCTCCTGAACTGGAAGCCCCTGTGGGCAGAGCCCGCACGCTGTGCACCTGCTTCCGAGCACGCTCACGCCGCGGAGGCCTGGGCCCTCACCCCCCTCGCAGGGGCCTGCAGACTCAGCACCCGGAGGAGGTTTACTTTCCAGAGACGTGCTTGTCCGCCGCTCTTGTGAGGCTGGAGGTGCGAGTTTAATGAGCCCCCGGGGCGCCCGGCTCTGGCCTGCAGACCTCACTTCCAGTCCCGGGGTCAGGCCAGGCTCACCTGTGCGCAGCGGCGCCGCCGGCCCACCCGGCAGGGCCGCTTAATTGGCGCGGTGTGTGGCCGCAGCGTTGAGGGTTTACCGCTCCCCGGCGACCCTGCGGTGCGGCCCTGCCCGGTGACCCTGGCCAGGCAGTGCTCCCAGCCGAGCACGGGGAGCGAGAGAAAGTTTATACACTGAAACGTGAACCCTCCTCCGACGTCCGTCTGCAACTCGGCTGCCGGGCGGAAGCTTGTGTGATTATTCTCTTGGGAAAACCCGCGCGGATGAAAAGGAACACAGAGAACAGTGTCTGCGTGCAGCCTGCTCAGGCAATGCACGCTGTCCATGCACACATAAATCGGTAAACTGAAAGATTAATCAGCAATTAATTTTCCATTTGAAATTGTAAAGGCTGGAAAGAATTCTACCTGCAAAATCCCCCCAAGTAGCTGGGAATCAACTCAAAAATCGGGCAAGGCATACAACTGTGCAAAATTATAAAGCCTAAGAACATACAAGTCAAACTTAAGACACAATCTCACTGACTGGGAAGAATTCACCGTTTTAAGGCTCAGCGTTCCCAAATTAATGCATTAAATCGATTCAATTAGGAAATCAAATTAATTCAATTAAAAATACCAGATCTTCAACGGGATGCTGGGTGGAACTTGAAAAGCTGATTCTAAAATTTATCTAGAACACATGCGAGAGTAGACGATGGTATCTTCAGTAAGTGCAACGCGCACTCCTTTGGGGATGGAAGAGTGAGCTGCTCGCGGGCAAGGAGGAGCGGTTGCTGTGGAGCTCGTCTCTGAGACCCTTCCGGAAGGTTCTGGGCCTGTCTCTCCGCGGTGTTGTTTCCGAGCCTGCTGACACCTGCGCGGAGGGAGGGGTGGCCCCCGTGCACCCCAAGGTGACCCAGACCTGGCGACGATCCCTGAGCTCGAATGCAAGCTCGTTTGTTTACGGCGAGAATAAAGCTCGCGGGGCCCAAACGCACACAGAACGGCCGGCTCGGTCTCCCCTAGCGACGGACCCGACGCATGACCTGAGGCTCTTGGGCGCCTGCAGCGGCGTTGCTCCCTGAGTCATTTAACGGCATCGGGTCAGCGTAAGACGGTGATGCTGACACCGCAGTAAGTCCTCATGCTGCGTCTCTGCAGGGTCTGCTCCAGGGCCGTGTCACCGTCTATCTTAGGCTGATTAACTTGGGTTCTTTTTTAAAAAATGTAGATTACTATTCTCTAATCTTCCTTCCCCCACCCACCCTTAACTTTGTGCATCTCTGGTCTTTTTTTGTCCTCGTTAAATTTACGTTATTATTTCTAAAACTACACGACACCCACCTTGGTCTTGAGATCTGCTGATGACGACCTAAAGTAATGCTCCCCATGATAGCTAGTTTTGCTGGCTCTTAGTCTGTTCCCCCGGTAGATTTAACGTAAGGAAATTATCTTGCGGAGAACAGTGGAACGGCATATGCTAAAACCCATGGAGGTTCTCGCAGACAGGAGACACTCAAAAGACTAGGGGAGAGAACATTCTTTCTGAAACCGGGTCATCAATTTTTAAAAATTACTTTGACGTGTTAATAAATGATGAGGCACGAAGGATTTGCAAGGGCAGGCCAGAGTCGTCTCAGAACCCTGCCTTGCTGTGCGACTCCACGCCGACCGTGAGTGCGTGGGTTCCTCCCAGGAGGACGGGAGCAGGTACTTCAGCGCAGGAATTTAATGCAGGAAGACAGACAGATGCAGGGCAGCTGTGGGGGCTTCCTCCTAGGGGCCTGGCCTCCAGGAGGCCTGCTAGCATTTTATCATGTGTTTTCTGGACACGTGTCTGTGTTCTTTTGAAAAACTTCTGTTCATGTCTTTTGCCCACCTTTTCATGGGGTTGTTTGTTTGTTTTTTTCTTGCTGATTTGCTTGAGTTTTTTGCAGATTCTGGATATCGGCCCTTTATTGCATGTATAGTTTGTGAATATTTTCTCCCATTCCGTATGCTGTCTTATTTGCTCTGTTGACTATTTCTTCGGCTGTGCAGAAGCTTTTTAATTTAATCACATCCCATTTATTAATTTTTGCTGTTGCCGTGATTGCCATTGGGATCTTAGTCATAACTTATTTGCCTAGGCCGACGTCTAGAAGAGTTTTTCCTACATTTTCCTCTAGAATTCTTATGGTTTCATGCCTTACATTTGTCTTTTATTCATCTTGAATTAACTGTGGTGTGTGGTGAGAGAGGAGGTCCTGAATTGTTTTGGTTTTTTTTTTTTTTTTTTTTTTTTTTATCTTGTATCCTAAAATTCCATAATTATTTGCTTTGGTCCAAGTTTTTTTATTTTTTTATTTTATTTTATTTTTGAGACAGAGTCTTACCATGTTGCCCAGGCTAGAGTGAGTGCCGTGGTGTCAGCCCAGCTCACAGCAACCTCCAACTCCGGGGCTCAAACGATCCTCCTGTCTCAGCCTCCCAAGTAGCTGGGACTACAGGCATATGCCACCACGCCCGGCTAATTTTTTCTCTGTATTTTTAGTTGGCCAGCTAATTTCTTTCTATTTTTAGTAGAGACGGGGTCTCACTCTTGCTCAAGCTGGTTTTGAACTCCTGACCTTCCGCGATCCTCCCACCTCGACCTCCCAGAGTGCTGGGATTACATATAGGCATGAGCCACCACACCCGGACCCTTTTTATTCTTTATTAAAGATGTTGGTTGGATCTTCAAATCTGGAAATTCATGGCCTTTATTTCTGGGAATCTTTTCAATTTTGTAAAGATAGTTTCTTCTCATCCTGTGCTTTCTTTGTTTTCTCTTCCTGAAATTCTGTTATTCAAATATGGATCTTTCCGGACTGGAATCTAATTTTCTTATTTTTTTCTCTTACATTTTTCATTTCTTTATGTATTTTTCCTATTTCCAGAAGACTTCCTCAACTTTATTTTCTAATTCTTCTGTTGATTTTTTTATTTCATTTCTGTTATATTTTTAGTTTTAAGTAGGGTTGCCAGATTCAGCAAGTTTAGATCTGGAATAACCAGTTAAGTGTTAATTTCTGATGACCAACAGGTAATCTTCAGTATCAGCATAAGTATGATCAAATGTTTTATGGGACATACTTACACTAAAAAGTTATTTGTTGTTAGTTAGAAATCCAAATTTAACTGGGAATCCTGCATTTTAGTTTTAAGATTTTTTTTTTTTCTCAGCTTTCCTTGTGAGAGACTCCTTGCTTCAGAGATGCAAAGTTCACTCCACCTGCGTGAGAATGTCGTTATGGTTTGACTCTGTGAAGTTATTTTTCTGCTCTCTTTACTGCTCCTTTCTCTGCTAAACAACTTTTTGCTGTTGGCTTATTTTGTTTCCATTAGGTATTTCTCACATGCCTGGAGATCACGGGCCGAGCCGCTCTGGTGGGGGCTCACGCGTGTCGCGCCAGGTGTCGGGGTCTGTGTGGGGACGCCTGCCGTCGGCACGTGCCAGGCAAGCTGCCCGTCCGCACGCCCCACCCCGCTGTTGCTGGCGGTGGCTACGCTCCTGCTGTCGGCTCCTGGAAGCAGAGGATGGAGGGGGAGGGGCGACCCACCTTTCAGCATCAGGACTCTGGCCATCTCGAGGTTGGTGTGATGCTCATCACGTGGCCCTTCGCCTCGCCGAGTGCCTGTCTGTGTGGAGTCCACCTGGGCGAGTCTCTAAAGGAAATGTTCTGACTTCCATTGGGACAGAGAAGAGACAGAAGCCCACATTATATTCTGCTTCTGAAAATTCAGTTGTTTTTTTTTTCTAGTTTTGGCTTCTGATTTTAAGATTTTGAGATGATGTGGCTTGGATGGGTAAATTCCATTGAAAAAGATTTAGGGTGACTTAAAGATATTATAAAACAAAGTGAATTCCAAATGCCAAATGAGGAAACCATATAAACATGAAAAAAAGTAGCTTGACTCAACCATTAGAAAATATGGAAAATATAAAGTTTATTATTTATGTGTTATGGTACTTTCAAATAGTACAAGGTGTATCTCACTTAGGGATTTTGATACAGAACTAATTTCATCACGTCCAACTTTTTGCCGTCTTCATAATCGACCCCATTTAATTTTTATTTTTTATTTTTAGTAGTTGTATATTTTTATGGGTACATGTGATGTTTCGATACAGGCATGCAGTGTGTGATGATAACTTTTAGTCCATGATTTCACCAGTTAATCTGAAGCAACATTCTTTGCTCGCTGTAACTCAGTTACGAGACCACTGTGACGTGCTACAGTGTAGCTCCTACTTCATCTTTTCCGAAATGACACAGTGGCAACGGAGCAGCCTGTGCTCACCGGGTGCTGTGCAGAAACCCTCGGGGAGTGGCAACATCGCCCTTGGCGTCCAGGTGTGGCGGTGAGGCCGACTCCCACAACGAAATGAGGCGAACGGCGTCTGTCACTTCCAGTTCGAGATATTAAATAGCGGAGAAGCTATGGCTTTGCCGTGGCCTCTCCTTTTCTCCTTCCGCCAGCCACACACAGATCTCTCTGTGTGCGTCCGCCTGTGCCCGTCCCCTGCCCAGGACGGCCAGCGCAGCTGCTGTCGTGAACACCCAGGAAACGTGTTTGTTCTGGTGTTGCCGCCGTGTGCTGACACTGACAGGGTGGATCTGTGCTCGGTTCGTTTACCTTCGTCACGCACCTGACACTCGGAGATGTTCTGTGGGGCAGGTGCTAGCGGTGGCGGTCTACTACCGTGTTTCCCTGAAAGTAAGACAGAGTCTCATAATTATTTTTCCTCAGGAAGACACCCTAGGCCTTATTTTCAGGGGATGTGTTATTTTTTTAAAATGCGGTACAACCATCCACATTTATTCAAATGGAGTGAAGTCGTCTTCTTCTGGAACATCATCGTCACTCTCCAGACCCCGAATCCCATCCTGAATGTCTTGCAACCCTCTTTCCTTTAGAACCATCGCCCCCAGTCTCTCATGTCGAGCCATAGAGCTCTCACGGGGCGGATGAGAAGGGCTGCTCGTCTTCTTTCCCGCTCCGAGACGAAATACACAGGTTGTGCAGATGCGCTGCGTAGCCACGCCCGTCACTTGGGCTTATTTTCGGGGTAGGGCTTCTATTGCACAAATGCTTAGAAATCCCGCTAGGGCTTATGTTATGGGTAGGTCCTATTTTCGGGGAAACATGGGAGGTGACTTCCCGAGAGCCCGGAGCTGGCCGGTGGGAGGAGAAGGAGACCTCACTCTGGGCTCTGTCCCAGGCGCATCCTGACCTCGGTTCTCAGGAACTGGTGTCCGGGCTCGGCCACCTGCGGGTCGTGCTTGTCAGATGCTTATTTAAGGAACCTTTCTGACTTCGCTTTTGACCCAGAAACGGCCCCTGCGGAGAAACAGAACCGTGTTGCCTGTCTCCACGCTCTCCTCGTCCGCCAGAGTTCAAAGGTCGTCAGAGCGGCTCGGCAGCCACATCTGCGAGTCCTCAGAGCAGCCTCCTGGCTGAGGACGGGGGGCGCAGTTCCGGGCTGCGGCCGGACCCCACCTGGGAGAGCAGCCACGTCCCCAGCTATGACCCCGGGTCCTCATGCTGTGCCGGCCACGCTGCCCGCCAACGCAAAACACACGCTGTGATGTTCCGACCTTCCGTTCCTGCTTCCAAACGTTCCTCTGACCCCCACCCCTGCCACTCGCCGCAGTTTGGAGTCATTTATTCACCAAATATTTACGGAGCGCCTGCTGCAGTCGGGCATCATGCCAGGGGCTTCAGAACATCTGTGCTCATGCGGCCTCCGGGGTGGGGGCGGGAAAGTGGGCGGTGCGGACGGATGGAGGGACGGACAGATGGACAGAGTGGTGCAGAGAAGAGGGAGACGGGTGCCGGTGGGCGGGATGGTGATGGTGGGGCCACTTCTCGCGCGCGGTGGGACTGGCAGGCGTCAGGCTTCCTCCGGTTCTGGGCTCCTCTCCCCACGGCCCTCCCCACGCCACTGTCGGGATCTCAGCCGCCGCCGAGACCCAGCTCCGGCGTCTTTGCAGGAAAACCGCCCCGTCCTGCAGGCACGGCACTCCCGTCCTTCCCTTCGCTAATGCCTCACATGGCTCGCCGGCTTGAACTGTCGACAAGGAGCTCCGTGAGGGCAGAGAGCACGGGTGCTGGGCGGGGCGTGAGCTTCGGGGTCAGCCCGTGTCTCTGTCACCTGCTACTGGGGAATCCGTGTGCACACACCACTGAGCACCGTTTGCTTCAGGTTCATCCCCTGTTACCCAGGAGAGTTTCGTCCACGTGGGGATGGCTGTGGGGGAAGTGAGAAGTCCCTGTGTGACGATTCCTGTCTCTGACACGCAGCAGAGCCCGACACGGCCAGACCGTGTGAACTGTTTTCTCCTATGTGTGACGACGTGTCTGTGGGCTCCCAGGCAACTCTCAGAGTTAGCACGGCTCCGACCCAACTGCCGAAGAAAAGACAATGTGCACACGTGTGCGTGTGCAGGTGTCTCTCTGTGCGTGCGTGCGTTAACACGTGCAAATCCAGGCGTTGAGTGGTGACTGCCGTGCAGCTTGGCAGCTCATGCAGGTGCCAAGGTGACCTCTAGTGATCCTCCCTCCTCGGCCTCCCAGAGTGCCAGGATTACAGGCGTGTGCCACCGCGCCTGGCCGATTGATGGTTTTTTTTTTTTTTTTGAGACAG
>VSMD01097874.1:0-19558 GCA_008750895.1 Mirza zaza
ACATATATATACATATATATATGACAGAGACAGAGAAAGAGAGGCAAAGAGAGAGAGAAAGATAAAATATGTGATAAAATGTTGAAATTTGGAGAATTTGAAGGGTGTACAAGAATCATTTGTACTTTTTCTAACTTTTATCTAGGTCTGAAGTTCTTTCTAAATAAAAAAATGTAAACATTAAAAAATCAGTAAAAAAAAGTAAGTTGTGCACCTAACACTGGCTGTATAAATGATGGTATGATAGGATGAACCATTAAGCAGCCATTGTCTGGAGGTGGGGTGGGGATTGAGCTAGAGCTGTCTGTGCAGCCATCAAATGATCTCTAAGCAATATTAAGTTTTAAAAGCAATGTGAAGAACTTTGTGTTCAAAAGTGAAGGTAACTGGAGTTGTAAAGGGTACATACATAAAGGGTTCAGAGATGACTCAAATAAAAAGGTTATCAATTCTCACAGAGCTGTAAGGGGGTAGAAACAGATCTGGAGAAGACTACAGACAGGACAATGGAACCTGCCTGTGCCACCCCTGCTCTTGTGTTTCAACATAGATGCACAAATCCCAGAGCATTAGGAATGGAAGGCATCTTTTAGGAAATTTACAGGTAAGGAGGTACAGACACTAAGAGATGAAGCAATTTTTCTAAGACCATGCTCCCCTGCAATGAGTTTTCAGGTCTCTTGACTCCCAGTTTAGAGTTGTTTTGATTCTTCCATCCATCCATCTGTCCATCCATCCATCCATCCATCCATTCATCCATCTGCTCATTCATTCATAAATATCCACTGAGCATCAACTATGTGCCAGGCACTGTGCTAGCACAGGTAATAAAGTGGTGAACATCCCCAGATATGGTCCCTGCTCACATAGTGGCAAAGACAGATGTTAAGGAACACGTCATACAAGTTAAAAATATTTTTGAAGAGTATGATAAAGAAAATACTAAGGGTGCAATATGAAAATATAATGGAAGATCTGATTTCTATGTGAAGGCCAAGGAAGACATATTTGAGAAAGGAAAATTCAAGCAGAGACCTGAACAATGAGTACATTGGACTGATATGGACCAAAGGAGAATAACATGCCAGATGAAAGGAACAGCCTGTGCAAAGCCCCTAAGGAGGGAAGAGCACAAAGGAAGCCAGTTGGGCTGGAGTGCAGGGAGCAAGAAGGACAGCAAGAGGCTGTAGTGGTAAGCAGGGGCTACATGGTGCAAAGCCTTGTCTGCTCTGTTTGCTTTGATCTCGAGTCATGTCCCAAGGAATGGAGGGAAGAAAGGAGGGTATATGCACAATGCCATTTCAAAGTGTTGAACTCAGTATTTTTATGATGGGTAAGCACTGTTCCAAAGATTTAGGGTTAGTGTCAAGACACTGACTCCAATGGGGAGCCTTTGAGGTTTTATAAAATGGGTAATCACAATAGATCTGAGCTTTAGGTTAGGAAGGTAAATCAGAATAAATCAGGTTAAATCAGGTTAGAATGAGTTAGATCATTCTGGCTGCTCACTAGAGGACAGGATGCGGGGGTGGGCAAAAGTGGAACTCCACGTAGGAGGCCTTTGCAAGTTGCCTGGATGGGAAACAAGGGAGGCACAGACTGGAATGCTGGTTAGGAAGGGAGCAAACAGTGTGTGATTTCAAGAGCATGGAATGGAACATTAATGGACTTGGGCATGGGCAGTGATGGGGACAGAGACGTCAAGGATAGTATGCAGCGTGTAGGGTTCTGCTTGAGCAACTGAGTGGCTAGTTGTTCTAGTTACCAAGGTGGGGAATCCTATGGGGAGAGCAGATTGAGGGAAAAGGGCCAGTAAACTACCTGATGCCTGTGCAATCATACAGAACTATCTATCTCAATAAGTACAGTGGTATCTTCTTAAGCGAAGCAGCCTTAAGACTAGAAATGTCTCCTATCTAAAGAAAAGGCTAAGATGACAGAATTTGGGCAGAACAACAGGCACTGGCACCACCACCCCTGCCTGATGCGGCCAAAGGCCCTGGCTCCTTCATCTCCAGCCATGTGGGCCCTTCTCTGTAGATTCTGGCTTGAGGTTCCATTCCCTCCTTGCCCAGCTGTCCACACGTTTACATAAGTTTCTATTTAATCTGCCACACTCCAATCTGGTGTCTTAGTCCATTTTGTGTTGCTATAACAGAATACCTGAGGCTAGGTAATTTACAAACAAAATAGATTTATTTGGCTCATGATTCTGGTGACTGGAAAGTCCAAGATTGGGCAGCTGCACCTGGTGAGGGCTTCCTGCCATTGCCACTCATGGCAGAAAACAAAGTGTGCAGAGATCACATGTTGAAAGAGGAAGCAAGAGAGTATCAAGGAAGCTGAACTGACTTTTATAATAACCTGCTTTCAGGTGACTAATCCAGTGCTATGAGAGCAGGAACTCACCCCCATGGAAGAGCATTAATTATTCATGAGGGATCCTCCCCGCGACCTAAACACTTCCCAGTAGGCTGCACCTCCCAACACTGCCACACTGGATGAACCACCTTCAAACCACACCATAGCTGGTGTCTGCCGTGGCCTTGTCTATCTCAGTTTATGGCTTCAGGGTTCAAGTACCTGCACTCAATTTCTCTCAGTAAAAACCAGAAAACCATTACACTCCCCCACAATTAGTCCCCCAGGGCAAAAGCAAAATGATTTACTGGGAAGTGAATGAAGATGACAAGAATCTGACACCTGCTCAAGGAATAAATACTTTAGAAGCCCTGGCCCCTCTGAACCCAAGCTACATATTTATGAATTGCTCATGGAATGCCCTTCAGGTTTGAACTATGAACAATATGCGGTTGATCTCAGGAAGAAGTCGCCACTCTCATAAGCACTGTGCTTATTTCAGAAGGGTCTTCTCACTAGTAGCTCAGAGTGTGGGTGGCAGAAGAATAAGCCACTCTGAGAACACGTGGGATGTGTTCAAACTCAAAGGCCTCCCCTAAGGGAAAAGCCTTATTCTATACAGTAGTTCTACTTTTAGGAAGTGACTTACCCAAAATATCAGACAACAAAGAGTCTTATCAATCCTCAAAGCTGTGATTGTCGTGAGGAATCTGAGCCCTGACACAGTGAAGCTACCCGTGACTGGGGCCACGGTTGAGTCTCCAGGGAGCACTGAATCCATGAGCCCACCCAACTCCTATCAGCCCTGCAGTCAGCCACGCCATGATTCATGCAAGTGAGGACACTCATGGCAGGAAAAGTAGTGGCCAGGGGCATTGAGTATCAGTTTGCACGTCCATCTCTGTGCATAAAGTCAGCCACACACAGAGGCCTGCTTTTTGTGTGTTTGCTTCACTCCTTAGTTCTGTTCTTAAAGGCGGAAGAGCAGAAAGGAGGAGGAAGGTGTGGGGAGTGATAATTAATTAGGATTTTAAACTCAGCCCATCTTTTGTGCCTGGGAGGATTCAGGAGGCTGCCTCCAACCTATCCTTCTAGCTCCATTTCCTGCTACCCCCCTACAGGTGACTTATGACCCCATCACTTTCCAGCTACCACCCTCCAGGTGTCCTACAGACCCATCCCTTCCCTGCTGCCTGCTTATAGATGTCCCAGGCTCCCTTCACAGGGCAGGTGCTTCAGGCCGGGCACAGTGGCTGACGCCTGCAATCCTAGCTCTCTGGGAGGCCGAGGTGGGAGGATTGCTTGAGCTCAGGAGTTCGAGACCAGCTTGAGCAAGAACGAGACCTTGTCTCTACTAAAAATAGAAAAAATTAGCCAGTCAACTAAAAATGAAACAAAAAATTAGCTGGGCCTGGTGGCTCATGCCTGTACTTCTAGCTACTCAGGAGGCTGAGGCAGGCGGATTGCTTGAGCCCAGGAGTTTGAGGTTGCTGTGAGCTAGGCTGATGCCATGGCACTCACTCTAGCTTGGGCAACAAAGTGAGACTCTGTATCAAAAAAAAAAAAAAAAAGACAGGTGTTTCCATGTCCATCCCTTTGTTCAGGAGGCTCCCCATTCCTGAAATGCCTGCCTCTGCCCCACTCTTGACTTGCCACATTCTTCTTGCAATGCAAGGACCATCTCAACCCGTTTTCCATGGGAAGCCATTTAGGATCCAAACACCTCTATTCAGAGGCACCGTTTTCCTCCTTCAGCCCTTCTACTGTTCTTGGGATCTTCATGGCACTTCCCATTTATAGGACAGGAATTATACTGCCTGGTTTCTCACAGACACACACCACCTAACTCATCTTTGCCCAAATGAGACTCGAGTTTCACTGAAATGGGCAAATGAACATAGCTCTGTTCCCACTTTTTGGTTCCCCATCTAGGGCAGGTCACTGGAGTCCTAGGAGGTCTCTCGGCTAAGCATTCCTCTTCAAATTATCTTCCTCCTCCACTATGGACAACCTGGATTTTAACATGCAGGGTGTGGAAAGGGACTTCATGGCAAATGCATCTCAGAAGTGGAAGTGATCTTGAAGACCACTGAGCAGACTTCAACTGGAATTGTTTTAAAAAATTCTTTTATATCTGTGAGTCTCAAATTTTAATGTGTCTATAAATTACCTGGAGAACTTGTCAAAATGCTGATTTCTGACTGAGTAGGTTTGGGGTGGGGCCTGAGTCTGCATTTCTAACCAGCTGCCAGGAGCTGCCCAAGCTGCTGGCCCTAGTGCCAGCCCTTAAGAAGTAAGTTCTACAGCTGCCTCCAGCTCGAACATTGCACTTGAGTGCTCAGTGCTCTAATGCATGTGTTTCTCCTGCAACCTCCGTGATGGCCCTAAGAGGTAGGTGGAACTATTATTATTAACTTGCTTTGTAGATGACTATCATAGAGGTCAAGGTCACACAGCTCGCAAGGGCTGGAGCCAGGGGTGGAGCGTGTCTGACTCCACTGACTCTTTCCTCTAGTTTTCTTCTTCCTCAGTCATCTACTGAGGGAAGTTTACATCTCTATTTGGGGAGCAGTAAGACTGAGGCCAAGGCCATGATCCCAGGCAGGAGGGGCTGGGATTTCTTTATTCTGCCCTGTTAATAGTCTGCATAGAAGAAGAGTCACAGAGTAAAACAGGTATGTTCCAGATAGTGATGCCCTGAGAACACCAGTCTTCTGCTCCACTTCTAGGCCAGCATGAAATCCTGGCAACTGTTGACTGTGAGGCTGTCCTGCCCTGGCCACAGACACCAACTGGCAGAGACAAGCCACACCTACCACCTTCCCTAGCTGTCAGGTCTGGCTGACTCTTGGCAAGGAGCAGCAGAGAACGAGGCAAGCCAATGCCAGGGGCTAGCTCCTGGAAGGGGGAGGTTCCCAACATGGGTGACCAGTCAGTGCCAAGACCGGTGCCAGGAAAAGAGATGGTACTGGCCACAAACACAAATCTGCTCCTGGGGCCAACTTGAGCCAGGGGTCATGGCAAGAGAAAACTCACATCTGGCACCAGCAAGAGACTGGAAAACACAAGAGCTGCAGCCCAGAGCTGCTAGACCTCTGGCCAGGCAAGCCAGTCTCTGGGAGAACGGACTTGATCCTGCTCCTTCTCCTGAAGAAATTTTAAAGAAAGTTCTGAGATCCAGGGTGTGACACCTCCGTGAGCCTCCCCTCCTGCCCGACAGAAAGAGTCAGGTTGGCGGAAGCTGAAGAATGAGGGATGCATTTATGATCCCGAGGGTCCAAAAGGGTCTTCGTGCTCCCGTTTAGGGGGCCAGGGAGAACACACATGTACCCTACAGGTAGGAGCTGGAACCTCCCAAAGCAGGCGCCTTGCAGTGCCTCTTCACGCCTCTGTCCTCCTTACACCCCTGCAGACTGCTTGGCCTGGCGCCTATGGGGCCAGTGTGGCAGCCCCACAGACAAGCCCTAAACCGGGACATGGGAGGTAGCCTGGGACTCAGCCTGGCAGATAAGAATCTTTCTCTCTGACACCATTTGCCAGGGTAGTGTGAGTTGGGTGACAGCTTAGGTGCCACATGAAGACACCTGTCCACGTGCTATTTCAACCCGAGCACTCTCTTGGAATGAGGTGAGCCAAAGTGGGACAGTGCCTGCTCCCTGGGTCGGCTTGTAGGCTGACCTCCTCAGCACGAGGCAGTTCTCCCAAGTGGGTCTCCAGACGAACCTGGCCAGGCTACCTCAGCGGTGGGCTCAGTGGGTGGCTTGGGAGGTGGCCCGGGACCTACGCTCCTCACATCGACCTGCCTGGCTTCACTGCTGCTCAACCTAGTCTAGGGGGAGACAGTGTCCCCTGCCAGACAGGGGACCGCCATGGCGTCCCTTCGGTTTTCTGCAGGCTCCTGGGTATTCTCCGTACCCACTTGGGAAAGGGAGCTTCGTAGAAGAGCTGCCTTCAAGAAACCCTCAAAGGTCTTGCACTGGGTTTGTTTTGCCTTTTTCAAATTTTGTTTGAACATCAGAAATGCACGCTCTGGGTGAGAATGGAAGTCGCCATTCACGCAGATCTATCCTTGCTCTTGGTGCAGTACGTGTTGCCAATCAGTCACCGTGCGAGGCTGACCCAATTCTGACAAAATGTGGAATCACACGGATGCTCTGTGCTCTCCTAAGGGTACGGCTTAGGGACAGCCTGTGTGTGCCGGCCAGGGTGACGCGAAACACCACTGAATAGAACTGAGCGCGGCCGGCCAATGGCAGGTTCTTGGTGCTCAGCCACGAGTCAGGGCTGAACAGGCGGGGGGTAAGCGGGAGCTGTCCCACGTGCAGACCGGAGTGACCAACAGTGGGCGTAGATCCATGGTGCCCGCAGCCCCACCCTGGGGGCTCCCCCTGCTCTGCTCCCACTCCTCCCGCCCATCCCCGACCGAAGGAGAAGTACGGGAAAGAATGTTCCCGGCTCCTGGCCGGGCTGGCTTCGCAGAGGCCATTCTCAGGCAAGCCTGTGCCTCCTGGCTCACTGTTGCCATGGAGACCGGACGCCTTCTGAGCTCTGCGCTTTGTCTGGAGTCCAGCCTTCCAACACCTTGCTACGGTCAAGCCCGCTCACTGCCCTGGTCCCCAGACTGTGCGGATATCTAGCTGGATTCCTCTAGTCAAGCGGCTCAGACGTCTCCTTGCTACAATCCACTGATGGTCTGAGGGTTCCTGCCCGAACCCCGCTGCGGGGGCAGCCACATCCAGCCTTTCTTTTCTAGAAGAGAAGATCTAATTTCAAATCAGTACCAGACAAACGGGCTGGTGGGAGAGCTGAGGACAGCCCCCGGGGTTGTCGCAGGGGTATCCTCGGGGCTACGGGAAGAGCAGTGGGAAGAGCACAGAGAACCCAGCCCCAGGCGGAGGGCAGTGCTGGGTGGGACGTCCACGGTCCCCGAGGAGCGTGATGAAGCCGAAGGAAGTCCCTGGCCTCTGCTTCGATCAGCATCTCTGCTCGGCGCAGCCAGCCTCTCCCACGGTCTCTGAAACCCTGTGCTTCCGTCTCCCCCATCCCTTACACCCCCTCCTGCCCTTGCTCTGCCTTCCTCCCCCGTCAGACCAGCCACCCAGACCCACTGCTGCCCTCCACTCGCAAGGCTCTGAGTGTTGTGACGGAAGCCAGGCCTGGCTTCGCTCCCTTCTCAGAGGGTCAGAGCTACCGCAGGTGCTATCAGCCCAGTCTCCAGAAACCCTCCTGCTCAGATCTGTGGGCTTGTGCTGCCGGGGAGGGGTGGGGACCTCTACAGCTCCCCTGTGGCTGAGACTCCTAAACTGCCATTAGGGTGGTCACTTTTCCGGATTGGATCTCATCACCTGCTCCGATGCACTCACCCCTTCCTTAGCAATTTCTTCCCCCTCTTTCTGCCTCAGACCCCACGGAGGACCTGGCTGGGCATCAGGACTGGCCATCTCCAGCCCAGGGTCCAGGAGCATCACTGGGACAGGAGGAAAGATCTGTTCAGGATCTTTCTACATCATCTGGAAAGATGCTCTCAGGGCAGCAGCCTCTTGCACTCTGACCTTATCTCCACACCCCACGAGCAGCCCCAACACCCCTTAGGGCCTTAAGGCTGTGCCGGGGCCAGCTCCAGACAGCAGCACCTGATTCTGCTTCTCTGGGCTCTGCAGATTATTGTGGAAGATGCTGTCAAGCTAGACATGCAGGGCGTTCTCCTGCACCCTCACCTGGGTGACCACCTGTCCCCACTTGCCCAGGACTGAGGGCTTTCCCAGGACACAGGACTTTCAATGCTAAAAGTGGGACAGTCCCAGGCAACCAAGGATGGCGGGTCACCCTCATTGTCACTCACACTGATGATCTTGCTTGTCACCTCACTGAGCAAGGATCACATACACCCACTGGCCTGCACTTGCAGCCACACAGCCTACCTGGCCCCCGCCCCACTCCACTCCCCGGGCGGTAAACTCCATCCGCTCTCTCCCACCAAGGACGTCACTTCTGAAATATCCCCCTCCCTCACATAATCAATTTTCCCTTCTTTACAGGGCCATTCCTATCAACATACAAACAGACTGCGATTTCTCCCATCTTAAAAAACAGAACAAAGCAAAACAAAAATACTCCTTTTGTATCATACTCCCTTCTAGTTGCTGTCCTTATTCTCTATAAGCCTTCACATTAATACTCTAAAAGAGTTGTCTGCACCTGTAGTCTTCATTCCTCGTCTCCCATGCTCTTATTTTAAAATCTTTTACTACTTTTTATTATGGAGCATTTCCAACTTGCACCAGAGTACAGGAGAGAGCAGAATGCACCTGTCCTGCCCCTCACCACCCCCCAACTGCTCTTGCCAACTCTCCGGTGACCTCCACGGTACCAGGTCACTCTCAGTGGTCATTTCTCAAGCTTCGTCTCACTGGTTACAGGTTATAGCAGCTGATTGCTTCCTCCCTTGGAGACATTTATTTTTTTCCACCCAATTTCCAAGACACCAGGACACCCAGGTTTTCCTTCTGCCTGGCTGCACCTGCAGCTCCCTCCTCACCCCCACAACCTCCCCTTGCTGGGTGCCCAGTGGCTCCATGCTGGGGCCTCTGCTCACCTGGAGAGTGACCCTTGCTCCCTGGCTAATGTCATCCATCTCCCAGCCTCGAGGGCCATCCACACACTGGAGACTCCCAGGCTTGTAGCCCCAGCCAAAAACTTTCCGTGGAACTCAGCATTCGCACCTAGATGATGAACAAGCATCTGGAACTTCTCATGAAGCCAGACTGGATCCATGCACACCCCAATCTCTGCATAAAACCTGGTCCTCCCTCGGACTTCCACCTTCCTGGTGCCTCAGCCCCAAAGCGTTTTTTTCCATCTCCCCTAGGGCAGGATCCCTAAATGCCCCCCAAGGCCCTGTGGGTTCAAGTCCCCGCCCCTCTCCGACCTCGCCTCCAGCTGCTCACGCTCCTGCTCCCGGTGCTCCAGCCTCCTTGCTGTGGCCACACAAGCTTTTCTGAGGCCGTCTGACGCCCTTCTAAAAACCACAGCTCTGTCTGCCCGCCTCGCTTTGCCCCACGGCTCTGAACTCCATCAGATCCGCTTTGTATGTTTACTCCCTTCTGTCTTTATTGCTATCTTCTGCTGCTGTGTAAGTTTGCTGTATCCTCAGTGCCTTAGAGGAGTGTCTGGTATACAGCTGGTGCTCAGTAAATGCGAACTAATGGAGGACTGAATGAATGAACGGGCAACAGAGTCTGCTTCCTACAATGGAGCGACCATCGTGCAGCTCCTACCTTTTCCCAAAGGCTTCAGGGATTTCTCTCTTTCCCCCTCTCTCCCTTCCTCTCTCTCTCTCCCTCTCTCTCTCTCTCTCTCTCTCTCACACACACACACACACACACACCCCGCTCTGTCTGGCTCCTGGCATGGCAGGAGTGACCTGGTGGGAGGTGAGGGACACCAGGGAAGGGCAGGAGGTAACTGGCATGACTGCCTCTGTGGGTAGGGGCACAGCACTGTCACCCTGCAGCTGCAGTGACACACACACAACGGCCACCACCACCAACACGGGAAGGACTCCTTACCCAGGCCAGGCGTGGCTGGGGACGCCCAGCTGGAGATCACTGGGCTGGACAGTATTGAAACGCGGGGGCTGCTGGAAAGAATCCTCTGGCTTTTCAACCAGACGCAAGAAAACAACTACCCTGATCAAGTTTTTAACCCAGCCGCCTCCGTGGAATAGGGTTTCTGCACGTGTGTTCATGTAGACAGGCTCCAAAAACATATCTGACCAGACTGATCTTCCCTCCTGGACAGCCCTGCTCATGTGGCATTAACGCTCTAACTCCTGGCTCATCCTTTCTTGTGACTTCCTGTCTCACAAAAGCTGCGTCTCTGATGAGAAGAGCTATCTCCTGTCGAATGTCGGCCGTGTGTGGCTCCCACGGAACCACGACCGTACGTGACCCTCCGCTGCTCCCATGTTCCAGAGGCAGGTGGGGCAGTGGACAGGAGCGTGAGTTTCAGAGTCAGGCCCGGACTCACAAGGAAACAGGACCGCCTGTTGGAGGTGGACTTGACTTAGGCCAGTTACTCAACCACTCTGGGCTTCTGTGTTTTTGCCTGTAAAATGGAGATAACAAGAACTCTCCCACGGAGTCGTTCTAAAGGTTAAAATGAGACTATGTATGCAAAGTGCCGGCACATAGTAAATGCTCAGCAAATGGAGGACTTCATCATGGGGCATTCCCTGAGGCAGCAGGTGTGGACTGTGCCTTCCTAAAGACTGCTCTGGTCCCGCGTGGGGCCCGGGGTGATCTCAGCTAATTAACAGAGCCAAGACGTCAGGGGGAACTGGGTCTAAACCCATGGCCACTCAGATCAGCAACTTTCTTAGCCTTGGCTTCTATTTACTGTAAATGATGAACAAGCAGGGGCTCAGAGGAAGAAATCAGAGAGGGGAAGACATGCAGCAGCAGGCCTTCAGAAGAAAGGACAGTAGAAAGAAAAGTAAAAATTAAGAGAAAAGGAAAGAGTGTGTCATTCAGTCAGAAAGTCCCGAAAAAGGGGCGTTGGAACCGATTCTGGTGCCCATGGAGCCCAGGGCAGTGCTGGGGTTGGGGTGGCCAACAGCTGTGGGGCCTCTCTTCCTGCAGAGCGAATTTTGCTGGACTCGTAGTGGTACCTAGAAGCAAACTGGCCCCATGAAATGCCCCATGGAAGGGACCCACACAGAGACCTCGAACACAGGGCCGTTCTCCATTGCATGTGTTTAATTCTCTTTCTTTTCTTTCTCCACACTTTGCTCCAACTCCAGTTACTGCCTTTCTGGTATCTCTTCCTTTATTCCTTTTCTCTCTTCTTCCTTAGGCTGTAGGCCTTCTGGGGGCAGCTGGCCATGGTGTAGGCCCACCGTGACCCTCACGACTAAATAGGTGGCTAACACCTGCTTTACAAAGTGATACCACTGCCCTACTAACCTGCTCCACTGAATTTAGCTATAATATTTCTAATCAGAATTTGATCACCCACGAGCCGGGCATTGGCCATCCTGTCCTAAATGGCACTGGGAGTCTGTGCTGGAAGCTTGGTTGACATCAGTCTTCTTGGTCATTTTTATAGGCGCCAGAAACACTGCAGAGACAGACTTAAACTTGAGTGCCAGTGAGGTCCCGAGATTGCAGGTGAGGATGCGTGCGGATCTGTCTGCTTTGTAACAAGACCCGTAGGTGCAGGGGTACTTAACTGTTCTCAGATGGGGCCTCAAATAAGGGGATATTCTTTTGTTAGTGGGATTGAGAAGGTGAGACATTAGAAGAAATAAAAAGCTGACCATGGGGGTGTCCTATCCACCAAAGCCCTCTACTCTTATCTTTCTGCTGTTGGGAGACTCCATATTTTAGCCTAGGAGACCCCACCGTTATTGGCCAACTCCCCAGGCTGCACAGCACTGGGCACCAGAATTAGTTCCAATACCCCTTCTCAGGACTTTCTGACTGAATGACACACTCTTTCTTTTCCTCGTAATTTCTACTTTTCTTCCTAAGGTCCTTCTAAGGACCTACTGCTATGTGTCTTCCCCTCTCTGATTTCGTCCTGTGAGCTCCTGCTGGTTCATCATTTGGAGTAAACAGAAGCCCAGCCCTTCTCTGGAGATCCAAGCTGTCCAGGGGACTGAAGCTTCCCTGATATTAGAAGAGAACCTCCATTTCCCAAACACCCCCTACTGTCAAACCAAGTCTCTTTGCTCTTGGAACTGTAGTTGGTACCTAAATAGGAAGACACACACAAGGTATATATTCATGGAAAGAGGGGGTGTCGGAGGCCTGGGATAGAAGGGAGTGGAAGAACAGGCAAAGGTGCACAGGAGGGGGGATGCCAGAGAGCAAGTTAAGACAGGGGGATAACAAGCACCAGACACGGCCAAGCCCCACGGGCATGAGCAGGGGAAGGGCCTGGATGTGCAGGTAATGGAGACTAAACTGGAGTCTAGATCAAGTGAAGGCGGCCTTCAGTGCACTGGTGGATAAACGCACGGTCTGGCTCCTCTGCAGTTCTCATCCTCCCTTTCTACTCTTGCCCCCGTCCATCCTGCCACCTTGCCGTTTCCTGACACAGCAAGAAAGCTACCACCTTAGGCCTTCCCGTTGCCTCTTCCTGGGAGCAGTTCTCTGCTCAGTTCCCACCTTCTCGGAGAGGACTGCCCTGGCCAGAGCAGCTCCCTGCCATGGCACTCCCTGCCCCCTGCCCTGCTTTAATTTTCTGCTCGTACTTATTGTCAATTATTTATTTTGTCTGCTTCCCCCAGTTGGAATGTAAGGACAGATCCTATCTTTTACTTCTGAATACTGCTTGTTCACGAATATTTGTTGAAGGGATGCGTCAACTCAAAGCCACAGTATTTATAATATATATAAAGAGCTCTACTGGCTGAAGGGTTTGGTGTTTCAGATGGGGGTACCTACAAGGGGTGGGGGAGGGGAAACCACAGCATGGAGAAGCCTTGGTAAGAGTCACCATGTTCTGCTGGAAAATTCCAGATGGTTACCACTGCTCCATGGGATGTAGGTGTGTGGTGGGAGGCCTCCAAATTGGCCCCCCAGGATCCTGGTGTTCATACCCTTGTGTAGTTCCCCCTCATGCAGAAGAGGACTGACTCGTGTGATCTATAGCACATTGCAGAAATGACGATATGTAACCCATAGGCTTGGTCATAAAAGACACCGTGGATCCTGTCTCTCTCAGATCACCAGGCACCCCATAGTGAGGACACGGAGGTATCCATGGACAGAAGGTCACAGGGAGGAGCAGAGGCCTCCTGCTAGCAGCCGGCACGGTGTGAGCGAACCGTGTTGGAAGCAGGCCCTCCAGCCCTGGTCAAGCCTTCAGATGATGCAGCTCGCCTGACATTGTGATTACAACCCCAAGTCCACAGCACCCAAATTCCCAACCCTGGGGAACTATATGAGATAATAAATGTTTATTATTGTTTTAAAATGCTACGTTGTAGAGTAATCTGTTTCACAGCAGCAGGTAATTATCACACAGCAGATGATTACAGGAGGACCCCAGGTTTGGGGCCATATGATTACAGCGACCCCAGGTTTGAGGCCATATGAGTATGACTAGGATCGTATTTTTCAGTGGTCACCTGTTCAGCCCATTTCCCCTTCTGGAGCCAGCTGGTCCCAATTTGATTCCGCAACTCTCAGTAGCCACAAATGCCACCTGTATCCTCAATAAACTTTATTTAGACACAAATAGACACAACAGAAAATACATACACAGATACAGATATTTTTTTTTCTCTATAGGATGAACAAACATCACACAGGGAATTTAAAAAGTGGGTGCATGGAACGTAAGAAAATATTGCGAAGTTCCTTGTTTACTCACACTTGAAACAGACACATATCTCGGAGGAAGACAGGGGTACACTGTCCCTACAACAGAATTCACATGTGGTCTACAACAGCACACAAGTGTTAGGAAAGGGAATCAGAGGAGTTAGAGATCCAGTTACTCTTGGCGTGACAGAATGCACACAACACTAGCAGGACTCTGTTGAAACAAAAGACAGAATCGAGGAGGAGTCCACAGCCCTGCACAGATGCTCTGCAAGCTGTCAGCTAGGTCGGAAAGCAGCTCGGCAGAAACGCTAGGTTAGCTTTCATCTTGTGGCTTGAAGGTCTGCATGACCTCTACCTTTGTGTCCACGTCACCCAGTGTTTACAGAGACACGCTTAGGATGCTGAAACTCCCACATGCACGCTGGCTTGGAAACCCACGAGTACAGAACATTGACGTCAGTCTATGGAGTGTGGCTTTCGAAAGGAAAAGGAACGATAGCCAGGAGGCGAGCAAACACTTTGCAAATGCTGCCACATCCACTGGCAGGGTTTCCCGCCACGCTCCCTGTGGTCCCCTCCCGCAGGGAGCCACTGGCATCTGGGTCCTGCTCCCCGCCACGGGCGGGGCGGGATGGGCGTCTCTCGGAAGTCTATTGCCCTCTAAAGTCACACCTGTGACCTCCTGGCAGAAGCCACGCGTGTCACCAGGACAAGCTGCCTCGGAACCACCCCACTCCTTCCTGTCCCGGACAAGCCTCCGGCCTCCACGCCATCTTCGCATTTCAGACCGGGGTTCCCTAGGCAACCTCTGCATTTTAGTAAAAAATGGTTTCCACTGTACCCTTCGTGTGTCCTCTTCCTAACGTGACAAATCCAGATGAGATGAAGTTATGGAGATCTGGTCCTCCACTTCGGTAAGCATCCTTCCCATAATGCCCTGCAAGAAGATGGGGCAGAATTACCTGGCGCATCCACAACACCAACACAGAAGACAAAAGCGGCTCCGTCGCGCCCGGCTACGTGGCGAGCTCGTTGCAAACCGGCAGCAAGTTGGAAGGTGGAAGCGGTCAAGAATATATATACGTACATATATTATTTGTATATAATATAAATGTAATATATATATTATTGAAAAATATTCATATATATGCATACATATATAGAACTGTGCAACAAAGAATAAAGTCTCGGCAATGTCACATTCAAAGCAGAGAAGCACAAAGGAGACACACGGCTTGATTTTGGCATTTCTGACTGAGCACAGGGTAACCAGCACCTGAGTCTGTTCATCCTACTAGCCTTTCCTCTGTTCCACCTTCCTCCTTGCTCTTTCTTGCTGTGTTCATTTGTTTTTCTTTCCGAAGCATACGGAAGTGAGGGGACTGCTCTATGCATGTGTATGTTTATGAATCATACCATAATGTATGGGGACCACAGCCTGTGACTTTGGAGACATCCAACATTAGCTGAGACTGACAAGTAGAAGGATAGTTATAAAATATCGAGAAAATACGCATGCGTTTTTCCTTTCGTGACTTTCTGCAGTTTAAGACCTCACCCCTCACCAGCCTAATGCAGACATACACCTGTGGGGCTGAGGGAGGAAGAGATGGAGGGCAGGTTAGGACTGTGGGTAGACATTCAAAGAGAAAGAAGTTAATGCCCTACTTCTGACATTCAAAGTAGGATTTCACAGTTCGCTTGAAATACCGGCATTGTCAAGAATGAAAGGCCTCCCTAAATGCTACCCTGAAGTATGTACATGTGAAGATGAAGAAAAGCCACTTTTTTCACGTTGTCACAAGAGCATATTAAAAATTGTACTTATGACTACTGCAATGTGTGGGACTTACTTAAGAAACAATGTTAAGTTAAAAGGTGGATGGAAAATGGTATATTAAATAGGATCACAGTAGTACGAAAATTCAAACCAGTGCATACAAAAAAAGATGGAAAGAAAACACACTGAGATATTGACAAGTGCCCTTGGACAGTTGGAACAGGAGTGTAATTTCTTCTCTCCTTTCAACTTTTCTAGACTCCCCAAGTTCTTTATTTCTATACAAATATGCAATTTGTCCAATATAAACAGATGAAATAAATGGAAATAATTGTGATAAATGCAAAGGCAACCCAAATCACAATTTTTCTTAGCAGTGCACTCTCTGGATCAGTGGATCACAACCCCGGTTACAAGCCAGAATCATCTGAGAGCTTTTAAAAATACAGACTCAGGTCAGGTGCGGTGGCACATGTCTGGACTCCCAGCTACTCAGGAGGCTAAGGCCAGAGGATCGTTTGAGTTCAGGAGTTTGAGGTTGCAGTGAGCTATGATGACACCACTGCACTCTATCCTGGGTGACAGAGTGAGACCTTGTCTCAAAAAAATACAGACCCCACCCCCAAACTCAACTCCAGAGATTCTGACTTCAGTCGGGCAGAGTTCAGACATAGGCAGGGACATTTTAAAAGCGCTTTCCTAATTCTAATGCCACCAGGAATGAGAAGCAGTGGCCTAGAGTACGTGGAGAAACAACCTAAGTGCACTTTATGCAGCTAGGTTCAGTGGGCACCTCGTAGGTCCGGGGACTACCCCCTGTTTATGTTTGGGGGCCCAGCGCTCTTCCTCTGGACAGCTGAGTCCAGCCCTAGTTCCTTCTTATTTATCCCAGACCCCAAACCCGAGCGTGCATCAGAGTAACCCAGGAAGGCTTAAAACAGATTCCTGGGCCCCACTCCCAGTCTCTGACTCAGTAGCTCTGGGATGGGGCTCCAGAGTTTGCATTTCTATCAGGTACCCTGGTGACACCAATGCTGCTGGTCTGGGAACCACACTCTGAGATGGGTTGTCCCAGCACATCTGGAACCTGAGAATTTTGCCCCTCCCCTCCTCCCCTCCCCTATGGAATCAATTCCTTCATTCCTCAGGGCACGTGGCTTCCCAGGAGGAACACTCTTGCTGGAAAATGCTGTGGTCACAACCCATAGTTTTACAGAATAGAATTATTAGACCCGAACTCAGGGGCTTCTGCCCATATCCCAGGCCATATTCCAGTTCCCAAAACCGGGCTCCAGTACCTGCAGAAAGGCATCTTTCGCCAGGGGGAGCAGGACGGGCAGGCAGGGTGTGTGGGAAAGGATGTGCCACAAGCTCCAGCGAGAGCCCCAACCCTGTCCCTCTCTCCCCTCCCCACCCGCCCGCCCGCTAATAGAAGAGTAAACAAAGGAAGGACCAATTCATAACCCTCATAAATTTGGACCTCATTAATTCAGAACCTGTGATACATCCTGCGGAATGTGGACTGGTTTATTTTTGTGCTCCTTATAAATAACATTTTTGATAAACAAATCAATACTGAGAAAGATGGAACATAAAACGGTGCCTGTGCTACGAACAAATCATTCTTATCTGTCAACTGGAATAAGGTCCTTTAGGACTCAGCCTCGCTCTAGTGCTTGGGGTGATGCTTGCTTGTTGGAAAGCAACTGAAGTTTTCAGATCACCTACTATGCGCCAGGCAGAGGGACACAGCCTCTGCAAACACGGCTTTATCCTTTTGATATGATCATAGCTAACATTTCGTAGCATTGCGCAGTTTACAAAGATCTTTCACACAGACTATCTGCTTAAAATCATAGTCAATACTGTGTGGGTAAGTTGTTTATTTTTATTATCCTCCCATTTTACTGATGGAAAAACTGAAGCAAAAAGGCTGAAGGTGGTAGACTTGAGCCAGCACTAGCATCCAGGTCTCTGACATTAAGTCCCATGCTCACGCCAGTGTGCACAACTGGCTTCACTCACTCCTCACAAGAACCCTGCCCAAAACAGTCGCTCTCCCAAGTTCGTGCAGCTGGTGGGTGGGAGATCCTGAATTCAAACCAGGCCTCGCTGCCTGCGAAGCCCACAGTCTTTCCACAACTCTCACCCCAGCCACCTCACCCCCGTGGCCTGATCTGTAGCCAGGGCACGAGGGGAACATGAGGTCAGAGGATTGCACTCAGTGACACCCACGTTCTTACAAGTTGAAGCTCAGAAGTGCCGAGCTTTGGGGGGGAAAAGAGAAGAGTCTGAGGTGTACTGGGACAGGACCAAGAGCATTTGACAGAAATAAAGAATTCTTTGGCCAAATCAGTTTGGAAAACATTCAGCTAAATGAAACGGAAGGCTACGCAAAGTCCAAGTTTAGGGACTTCTCAGAGGCAGAGAGCACTGGACTCTCCAGGGAGCTTTTTTTACATTTATTAAAGGCATCTCTTGGGACGGTGTTTTGGAAAGCTGCCCATGGGGTTGAATGGGGGAAGCACAGTGCCAGTCTTGGCTTTGGTTTGAGCTGTGGTTCTCTAACCCGAGCGTGCACCGACCCCTAGGCACGGTGCCCGGATGGCCGGGCCCCAGCCCCAGAATTCCCGGTTAGTGGGTCAGAGGTGAGGCCTGAAAATCTCCATTTGTGACCAGTTCTAGGGTGAAGCTACTGATGCCCTTGGGTCCCAGGACAGCAGTTCATGAACCCCCGTGTTCGGACCAGGGACAGCTCAGTCTTCAGCTGGACCCAGGGTGGAGATCTAGAATGATTTACATTCTCTGCACCCTCCAAAGTTTAGCAAGATCAAGGGCAGCTGGTAAAAGGGAAGCCCCAGGCAGGTGGACAGAAGAAAGGAGAGTTCGAGCCTCTTCTTTTCCTTGGTGATACACAGAGTTCGTGGGTTGATGGATGTGAATGGGCATCAGAGAATTCAGTAGCTGTGACACAAAGAACCGCCTCCCTCTCTGTCCTGCAGCAACTGCCCAGAGTCTCTGCCCACCTGCCTGCTCTCAGGGCAGGAGGGCAAAGAAGCACAGAGTTTGACCAAATTGCAGTTCCAGAGAAGCCACCAGGTATCTGGCAGAGCTTGGAGGGGAAGGAAGCAAGAGGCTGCCTACCCCGCAGGGCAGACAACACACAGTCCACTGCCAGGAACAAGGCGGGTTTCAGGCTGCAGGGCATGCCTGCCCCCTCATTGCCTCCACCACTGACGACCCTCTCCAAAGCAACAAAGACTTTGTTCCAGCTTAGTCACTGCCCAGGCTGCCTCGACCTTCTCACGTCTCAGTAGAAGCCACAAGTCATAGGGACAGTGTTGAGGGACAACTGTCTCCAGGCAGAAGGCAGATTAAAGCGAAAGAGAGGCCCAAAGCTGGGCTCCTGGAGTGCGTGATGCTGTTGGCTCTGATAAGGAAGGGGCCAAAGGGGACGTTTCTCTGTGAAAGAGATTTGCTGCAAGACACAGGAGGAAGAAGATGAGAGGATATCCCAGTGGCGATCTCTATAAGACTTAAGAGAATTTTTTCATCTGTGAAACTAGACCAATAGCCGTGGGAGGGAAACAAATGGATTGGGACAGTTTGCCTGGAGTTGCAGATCTGGACAACAGGATGGATACAGCAGGAAATTGGTCATGTAGAGTCCAGTGAGAGAAATGCACTGGGTGCTGAGTGGGGAAGGACAGAGATGAAAACTGTGGCAGAAAAGACAAGACACAGAGGACAACCCCAGGAGTCACATCTATTTAAAATAAGACTCCCAGAGGAGAGACAGAAGGAATAATTCAGAAGCAATAATTAAAAGTTAATAGTTTTTTTTTCTCCTGAGCAGATGGAACACTAGTCTTTAGATCAAAAGAAATAATCAAGTACCAGGCTATATATTAGAAGAGCCCAATATCTAGACATACTCTGGTGAAATGCCATTTAAAGGAAAAAAAGGAAAATACTCAAGCCAACTTCATAAAACATGAAACCTATAGAAAGTGAAGGAATATTTTTAAGCATTTTGAGACTTTTGTTTCCATAGAGGTGCTTCCATACTGGTTGAGGAACACTC
>VSMD01097875.1:0-11476 GCA_008750895.1 Mirza zaza
TTTTGAGACAGAGTCTCACTTTGTTGCCAAGGCTAGAGTGAGTGCCGTGGCGTCAGCCTAGCTCACAGCAACCTCAAACTCCTGGGCTCAAGCAATCCTGCTGCCTCAGCCTCCCAAGTAGCTGGGACTACAGGCATGCGCCACCATGCCCGGCTAATTTTTTCTATATATATTAGTTGGCCAATTAATTTCTTTCTATTTATAGTAGAGATGGGGTCTCGCTCTTGCTCAGGCTGGTCTCGAACTCCTGAGCTCAAACGATCCGCCCACCTCGGCCTCCCAGAGAGCTAGGATTACAGGCGTGAGCACCCACGCCTGGCTGAAAAACATATTTATATTTGATATAATAAACATGCTATCTTTCCAGAGACTAAGATACTTTTTTTTTTTTAACATGAAGATTTTATTCAAGGGTTAGGGGAAGGCAGTTAACTTACCTGCTGCACAAGCTGCTAAAAATTTCTCACTCTTACAGAGGCGCTCAGCAATAAGATGTGTACAGTTTTTGTATTTCTGGAGAGAAAAATCCACATGAAGAAATGTTACTAAGATTTCCTTTATAACACATCCATCTTATTTGTACAATATCAAAGGGGATTTTATCATTCTTAGGCCAATATTTTTTACTTTTAGTTATTTTTCAATTGTATCTTAAAAATTTTGTTAAGTTTCTGTACTCACCTCACTCTTAATAAATGTGCAATCTAGTTTTAAAAGCAATTTGCCTAGAGCTTCTTTTTCTTCCATCTTAAATCCTGTCATTTGGATGATATGCTTTGGGGTACCATCTTCCATCTAACATAAATACACATATGAAGACAACATATGTTAAAGATATTCACAGGATTGACATTATTATTTTATCTTAACTATGAGTGCTAAAATAAAAACTAAAATCATTAAACATGTGAGGTTTAACTGTAAATACCAATGTTAAAATTACATACAATCGAAACTAGTTTTAAAAGTTATTTTCTCAAAATGTGACCTTAAATAGAGATTTTTTTTCTGGTTTTTGAACATTAAAAGTCGACATTACTACATTACTTGCCACCAAATCACACTGATGAATTAATAGCATTCTTTAGAAAAGGATAGAAACTTATATAAACATTAATGTAGTAACAGCAGCTTCATTTTAAAACTACTGTTGCTAAGGGCTTTTGAAATAAGTACGCTTGTGGACAATGAAACAATAGGATTTTATATTGATTTTTGAAGTGTGGACAGATACTAAAGAACATGTATAAGTCACTAGAGAAATTAATATTAAACAGAGCTCATGATCCCACAGCATTTACATATAGTAATTGAGTACAGTAGGTAAACATAATAATCCTGGATCCTATTTCTAATTTCTTAACTTTGCATTATATATTAATTTAATCACTTACAAGGTAGACTGAAAATCACATGGTTTTTACAAGTTCATTTTTATAGGGACCTTAATCCATACTTCAATGTAGTTCACAAAGTACTTTATGTTTAGGGAGTACGTACTCAAATAATTTCTAATTAGAATATAGTTTTGTTTACATGAGTTTAGAACTGTAGAAATAGGATAGCATCTTAGATAAAAATCTCTTTACAGATGAGGGAAACAAGGACTAGAGAAGTCAGGGCAATTTTTCATTTCTCTAACAATTTTGTCACCATAGCTGTGGATTAATATTTAACTAATACTATAGGCAGAGCACCAGCAGCTATTTTCAACAACCAAAGAAATAATGGCTTCTTTCAACACAGTTAAAAGTAAACTTCAAAAACTGTTAACTATTTGAGCCCAGAACTAATAACATATAACCGATTACATGTAAAATTTTTATAGAAATTCTGTTTTCAAAGACTACAATATATAGATTTATATTAAATATACATACATACATATTTATTTAAAGGTTGAGATTCATTTAGAATAAAAATTGAAAGAAAGTCTCATTATAAACAATTTAAGGCATTATTCAGTGTTAGGAGTGAACCTTTTCTTCCCCTTGCTTAAGAGTTTGTAAGAGGAACTCAGCTAGGGTAATAGTACTCCTGGTTTTTCTCTCCCTTCATCACTCCTCTCTTTAGGAGGAGAAGCTCCTTGAGAGAACTAAATAGATATGTTTTATGCAGTATATCTGCATATTTTCAAAGAAGGTTCATATGAATGGTTTCTGACACGTCCCAAGGAGCTGTCAATAGCAGTCCTGCGATGCCTGTGTGGATAAGTCAATTCAGAGGTTATGCACCAAGAAGCACATCAAACCCATCTCCTTCAAACCAATTTTTATTTAGTAAAAAAGCTAATGTCTTGACCTCAATATACCTGATTTTCTTCTTTCTCAATTGACTCCAAAAGAGGCAAAAGGGTGTAACATATTAACCCTCTAAAATCCTAAAATTCACATACAGAACATAAGGAAAGTACCTTTATGGATAAGGCTCTTCAATGAAACAAATGCTTCGAAAAAGAATGGAAGGATTACAAGGATTTGGCCTGGTCAGTATAAAATTATGAAGTGTACATAATAGGGGTTGGTCTCTTACAAAAAGTATTCATACATGTAAAAATACTATCAGTAAATAAAATGTAAATAGCTTCTTGCATAAGGAACTCTTTACCATATTAATCATCCAATTTTTTTAACTAAACATTTATGTGGGTTAAATAACATAGTTCTTCAGTGTTAATACTCATTAATATAGACTGACAATATATAAAAACTTTACAAGGAATATGCTCTATTGCTAGAAATAATGATTTAGTCTGATGAAGAGTACATATAAACACATATCGATAAAGCCACATGTAGATTATAAAGCATATGTCCTTACCTAGGGAAAAATGCTGCTTTCATTATTTCTAGAGAATCACTTTAAAAAATCCTTTAACCAAATTTCCTTTACAAAATAATAGGTCTTTTCAGAAATACTAGACAAATGAAATTCAATATATCTGTGAATATCATCTTGGTATTCAAACGAAAATTTTTATAGTTCTTCAAAGCCACTGTTATATACAAGAGTTTTAAAAATATAAACTTTTCCTACTACTTGAATTTTACTTATGTATTTAAGAGTTTCAAAAGCTCTTTAGTAGGCTATTTCAAAATATGTTGCCAAGGAAGGGAAGGAAGTTTGAGTTGCTTTAAAATCTTAAATCTTGCCTATCTGGCTATTCTAAAATACTGATGTATAAAAACGAATGCTACATAATCAGAATATGCAGAAAGCAATGAAAAAATAAAAATTGCTGTAATGCTGTGAGCCAGTTTATTTAAAGCTTGTACTTTAAATTTGATTATTCTGCTTTCTGAGAATTAAATCTTAATTAGAAATACAATAAAATGTTCTACTTGAAGCATGAGTTTACATTTAGCAATAATTTTTAATACTGAATGGTATGACAAACTAATGGCCTAGAATCAGGTGGGGAACTTGCAGCCTTGGGGTCACAGAGGAAAACTACTATCATACTATGTTCCTCTTAATAGTTAATAATAGTTATTTTCCAATGTGAATATTAACCAGGTGACATTTTAACATATTTTGGTTCCATGCAAAAACTATTATTTGAACTTACTAAAGTCAATGTATACAGCTAAGTTTTCACCTTAAACATACTGTCTTTATAATGAAATATGATTGAAATAATTCACTTTGTATATTTATAACAGCATTTTCTGTCAAAGCAAGAGCCAAAGACAGACGAAAATAGGATGAACTGTGCATAACAGCAGAAATCAAGAAAGCCTTTTTAAAGCCATTCCTTTCCTCTGAAAATGATTAAATATGAAACTGAAATTAAACATGTAAAGGGAAGAAACAAAAGTGAAATAGGACATCCTGATTCAAACATTATGCAAATATGGATTTGTTTAAAAACAAAACAGAACACAGGACACTTATTCACAGGTTTATCAAAGCAATTGGGCTATTAGATAAACTTTCACAGAATCAGGAACCCCAGTGATGGCACAAAATAACTAGCACAATTTTTGAAAGAACAAATTCCATTAACTTAATCCAATAATAGTTTTATATAATAAAATTATCTACTTGAAGCAAGAGTTTACATTTAGCAATGATTTTTAATACCACATGATATGACAGACTGATGGCCTAGAATGGGGTGGGGAACCTGCGGTCTTGGGGTCATATGTGGCCCTCCAGATCCCCAAGTGGGGATCCTCGACTGAATCCAAACTTCACAGAACAAATCTCTTTATTGAAAGGATTTGTTCCATAAATTTGGATTCAGTCAGATGGCTGCACTCAAGGATCCAGAGGGCTACATGTGGCCCAAAAGCATCAGGTTTCCCCACTGGACTCCAGCAAGGGAGAAGAAAACAAACAAAAGCCTGATTGATACTTAATAAACCCAAAAAAGTACTATAAAATTTGGTTTAATACATAATAACCCAGACAATTAAAAATCCCTAAAAGTATGGTCAAGTTTTATATTGGTGATATGCTCTGAGGTATGGAAGATAAAGCACTAACTTCTAGAAGTCTTCCAGCACAAGAAAGAAAGTAAATATACCATAATTGCACCGGTGGTATTTCTAGGAAAATTACAGATATCTCTAAAATTTATGGGGGTGTTCCTTTAAGCATTCACACAAGGATTCTATCCTAACACACAAAAAATGAGAAAAAAGCAAAACAGAGCACTATTTTTGACAGTTAAATGTTTTATTCTGTCAAAAATTAAAAATACTCCATTTTTAGTTATAAGAAAATGTTCTTTTGTAGTATTTTTAAAATTTTGCACTAATTAAAAAAATTATTCACTTACCTTAAACCATATAATACAACTAAAGAGATAATGATTGTGAACAGAGCTGGCCTTTATGAACAGCAAGCAACTGTCTCTGTGGTATGGACTTTCCCAAAATATCTCCCACATGGGCCTATCCCTGATGCCTGAAATTCCTTTGCAGTTGGTGCCAGTCAGAAATGCAAATAACCCTATAGCACTCATCATCTTAATTGAGAACATTTTATTATAAACTAGCTTTTTAGGTCCTTTGAATTCTTTACAATATAACACATAGCTAGAACATGTTTGAAGAATATGACAGCACAGCTAGAATATGTTGAAAACGGAACTAAGAAAAGTAGAGGCAGCAATACCGATATGAATACAAAGATCTGGTTTAGGAGGCAAGATGAAAGAGCAGGCTACAACCCTCGGGAGAAAGAGGAAAGTGCTATTAAAAAAAAAATAGAGGCAGGGATGCTTAAAAAGACTTTTGTAGGAAATAAGGATAAACCTTTCCTACTCTGCATTACAATTTTTTTATAACCCATCCCATATATAAAAATTTTGAGAACATAAGGTATCTTAGAAATAAACTGTATGTTATCATTAACTAAAATAAATAAGGGACTTACTAAAAAAGTTTAACTTATGTATTTGTCTTTTAAAACTAACGGTTTTTCCCCAAACAAGCTCTACAGATTTGTCTTTTAATTTTAACACATGCTTATTACACAAAATTTGAAAAATACTGCAAAGTATATAAGAAGATTAAAATCACCTCTAATTCCTTCAGCTTGTAATAACACTGTTAACATTTGAGAGGGTTGACTTTCAGGTTTTACATGTGTGTGAGAAAAGATATTTATATAAACAATTTGGATATTACATAGTTCTGTACCTTGATTTTCCCGTAAAATTATATCATTTTTATTCTTCTTTTTAGAGACAGGGGTATGCTTTGTTGTCCAGGTTGGAATGCAGTGGCCCAATCACAGCTTACTGCAGCCTCACACTCCTGGGCTCAAGAGATCCTGCCTCAGCTTCCTGAGTAGCTGGGATTGCAGGCATGTACCATCACATCCAACTAACTTTTTAATTTTTTGTAGAGATAGGGGTCTCATTCTGTTGGCCAGGCTGGTCTTGAACTCCTGGCCTCCAGCCATCCTCTGGTCCTCCTGCCTCTGCAGTGCTGGGATTACACACATGAGTGACCCTGCACGGCCTCATTATCATTTTTCCGTGCTCCTTAAGTATTCTTCATGGTTTTAAGGCCACATGATGAAAACTAGCGGTTTCTCAATTTCATTATTTTAGTCAACTATTTTTATTGGACACCTCCTTCTACCATAAACGAAGCAAAATCACTTGAAACTCCCCTCCTCTCAAAAGTATATACCAAGCATTAAATGCAGTTAATATTGTTGCTTTGAATTAACAAGTTTGAAAGATATTCAAGATTTCTTTTACCTAAAACATTTAGCTGGGAAAGTGAACAAAGTAGTACTAAAACTGAAAAGGGTCAAAGTGTTGGATCTCTGTTTTAAACAATGCTGCAAAAGGTAGATACATGGCACTATACTTACACTGTGTATATATAATACTGTTTGGCTATGAACACTATTAACTCCAAGTGGAGTTTAGGAATTCTGGCCTCTCTAGGCCTAGGAGCCAAATTAGGCCCTTGGTTTCATTTCATTCAGCTGGTCTTTGGAATTTTTTTTTAAAGATACAGTGTTTATTTCCTGCCCCATCCTTCAAAGATACTATGTATAAATATTAATTATTTGACAGAGGTCTCCAGTCATGAGACTTGAGAGATGTTCTTACGTCCATGGCATTACTTGGGAAAGGAGCAGTCATTAGTCTGTCTCTTTCATGGTAAATTTAGCAGTAGAGGGAGGAAATGGAGAACTAGTTAGTAAAGTGACTGTGATGAGAAATAAATGAGAGGCTGAGGGGGCATATGGATGGGGATGTCCAGTCAATTCAAGAATGGACAGTAGATACTGGCTAGCAGTGGGGATAAAAAGTCAAACCTGCTTGGGTACCCTAGGAATTCTGGAGCACAAGTTTAAAGTTAAACAAGCAGGATTAGTTCTTACTGAGGACCTACTGTGCTCTATACAGTTCATATGTTAGCTCATTTCCGTCTTTACAAGTAAGTGCTGTTTATCTTTCTTAGACAGATGAGGATGCTAGGAAATGAGTGATTAAGAAACTAGCTCAAGGGTACACAGCTAGCAAATGGTGAAACCAGATTCAAAGATATGTCTATTTCTGCAAAAACAACATGCTTTTTGTACAATACCAACCTGACTTAAATTTCAGAATTTAGTCTATTATGCTTTTAACCACATTACAATTTTGCAAAGCAATCTATTTTCAGCTAGTACGAGAGAAAGATGCGTTATATGAAAAGGAATCTATTACACAATATGAGTGTAGGAAGACATTTAGATCAACAATATTACTGAAGAGATTTAAATATAATTATTTTCAAAAAAATAACACCAATGCCTAAAATTCCAAAGCATTTCTAAGCACAATCTAAAGAGAGCCATTTTTTTTCTTATGAAAAACAGAAAATTTTCATTATTTTCTTCTCCAAATGGATTTGGTATCAATGAATTATTACAGTAGTTCCTATAGACTTTATTCCTCATCAAAAGTAACAGTTTATTTTTAACTTCAAAGTAATTTTGATAGATAGCATAAATTAAGTGACCTGAAAAGTTCCAGGGTTATTTTACCTTTAAGCAATAATATGGCCTTATAAGGTTACAATTAGCACATAGTACATTTTACAACATATATTTACTATTAGTTTGTTGAAAAAGAGTTAACTATAAAAGTAACAGATAACGTTTCATTTAGTTGCATTTTTGAGAAAGCATGCTTCGCTTTATTTAGGTTTTATTATTCAAAACCTACATAGAATTGGTTTTATTTTTTAAAAATGTTAAATGGTGAAAACTATTTTACAGTAATATAATCAAGATACATATAAGGAAAGTAGCATATAATTAATAAAACTATTCTGTAGATTTCCTAAAAACCAATGTTTTTAGACATCAGTGGAAACTGTGGATGCCTAGTATGAAATCTTAATGAGTTCTGTATTTTGATTAGGAAAAATAACCGCATTTTACCATCTTTCAAAGACCTTCACATAATCTATGCTTTCTGGTTTGTGGAAGCAAGAAAATGTTAGACCATATAATTGAACTTCACTTAAGTCAATAAGGCATAAGAAAATTTGGATTTAGAAAACAGACCTAATAGGGGTTTATTTGTATTACTGAATGTTGTCTTTACAATAAAATTTATTTAAACATTCAAGTATTTGAACATCGTATTTCCTTTAACACTTTTTAACTTAGAAATAATCAAATTTATTCTTATATAAATCCACCTGCAACTAACAATTTATGTGTTGAACACCTGCAACGCAGGATAGTCAAACTTTCCAATAACAGGAACATCTTGCACATCAATAGTATTTCTAGGAATTGAGGCGCTATAAACCAAAAAGTCCATAAAGCGCATTGTCTATGACACATACTGTAAATTCAGTTTAAATGTTCATTACCAATGTCTGAACAAATTTTGTTTTCCTCTCTGTATAGGATGATCATTCGTCAAAAAACGTGTCGCCTCCAAAATCAAGCTCCATCTAACTCTTAAGTCAAATACTGATACACAGTACCCGAGGCAGATCAATTTTTTGGTCAATATTTAATCAGAGGCTTTGGAAGTGGAAGAAATCTCAAGATAACCAGTTAAGTCTTGTTCTCAGCCTTCAGGCAGCAAAGATATAATCCCCGGGGAACACAGACCCCTCCTTTAGGGAAACGTATGTGTGTGTGTGTGTGTGTGTGTGTGTGTTTAAAGGCCTATACGAGCCATAGAGACATAATCATTGCCGTTTGGATACGTTAAAAAAAATTCAAAGAAGAAAAGAATGACATAATTTTCCTCGTCACAGGAAGGTGGGCCTGGGGGATCCCAGCCACCTTCACTGACGCTATGTTATGGAAAGCAGCCAAGGATCAGGAATAGGGCGAGGCTTCCCAGTCGGTTCTATGGAAACGAGAGACGCGGGTGGCCTAGCTCTTTCCAGGCGGGGGAACCGAGCTGCTGCGCAAGAGGGAGGCGGAGGTAGTGGCTCAGCCCTGCACCGCAGCGAGGCTCTGGGCGGTCGTCCCCGCCGCTGTACGGGCGTAACGGAGTGGGGTCTGCGGCCGCAGCCCACCAACTCGGTGGCCAAGCGCAGCGAGTGAGAGAGTGGGAACGAACGGCGGCTACGGAAAGCGCGAGAGCCAGGCACTGCCGCCGCTCACCCCAGCCCCTTCTCAGCCTCACAGCTGGGAGCGGCAGGAACTTCGGGGGCACGGCCGGGGAAGAAACATCCCCACAGAGTCAGGGTACACTGTGTCTTCCGAGCTGAGCCCCTTTACCTTCCCGGCCGGAGTGTCTGGGCTGCTTCCCTCGGGTGGCGAAAGCGACAGGGGAGACGACTGCCGCTGCAGCACTCGCTGCTTCACTAATCCGGGCTCTGGGAAATAATTTCCCGCCGCGCGCCAGGAGGCCCCGGAAGTGATAGCACCATTTCCGGGTGGTTGTCAGTGACGCTCTGGAGCCGTCGCCAGGGTGGCCTGAGTTGGTGCTGGGTTTGAGTCTGGCCTGCGGGTCAGGCTCCTCCTAGATCAGCGCCGGAGATGTAGGACTGGTAAGTGATTTTACTGGGTTATCTCTTGGGCCTGATATTTCCAGCCAGCTGCGGTTCCGCGACGCATCTTGGCTGGACCGAGGAGTGGGAGAGGATTGAACCAGGAGTCCCCATGCAGCCCCGCAGCTCGCGACCCTCTGTGCGGCTGAATAAGGCCCCTAGCATCCAGGCGTACTGTCTTCTCCACTTGCAATAACTATCTCCAATTTGGAACTCGACCTTGGGTCTCCAAGTGTCCCCGGGAGAGGCCCAAGACACCATGTACCATGACTGGGCTTAGTGCTGAATCTCTCTACCAATCAAGGAGTGTCTTTAGTATCTCCCATCGGCAAGGTTTGATCACCCTTGATTCTCAGAGGTACTTTACCATTCTTTTCCTGAGTAGTATTTCCGTAGTTCTGGGGTGCAAGTGTCCGGGAAGCAGGCAGTCAGCTGGAAAGGACACCTTTTACAAACATTCGGGAAGTGGAATGAGGGGGTTCATTCCTCATTGAGAGTTAATTGAACATTCCAGCTGCGGTTCGAATTGGGTGAGAATGGCCTTGGTTTTCCTGGCTGCTATGAACTAGTGAGATGTGCGAACAAACTTAGAATTTCATGTGTGGGCTTTAGATACACATTTGACCTTCTGGAAACCATTGATCAGTAAATAAGTGTGCTTTCAGTAAGGAATACTCGTGCTCTGTCTCAGGCTTCGTCGATAATGAAAGGATTCAGGAGAATTTTGGATGGAGGTCTGAGGTAGCCAGATAGTTGTAAAGAGAAATTGCTTCCAACAAAGGGATAATATGAGGAAAGGTACTCATTTATTTGAAAATTTGAAAGATGTGATATAATGAACCTTTGTGACTTCTCTCTTGAGTAATGCAGTTTCTTCAGTTAAGTAGTTTTCACTTACTACCTTCCTTACATCTAGATAGTCACCTTTTTTCCCCATAAAAGCAGCTGATTTTTTTTTTTTCAAAACATCCAGTTCCAAAAGAGTTCTAGGTACTACTGTATTATGCTCCCATTTTTCTTTATAAGAAAAATGCATATGTTCAAGGCCTCTGATGCATCAGGCAAGTACCTTGTTACCTTTTGAGAGCAATGCAATTATAGTTAGGACAGCACATTGATCTTCAAACCTCCGTGTTGGCTAATGATTCAACAAACTTATAATCTCCTTATTGATCCCAGTTTTGCCATTTTATTGAATCTTGTGTTTTTTCTTTGTCTCTGACAAGTTTTGTCAGTTATTTCAGGGAGATTGCGTATTGTTTCTATATAGCAACTAGTTTTTAGACAGGCAGTGATTTTTTTTTAATTATTGCTCTTGATTTGTGATTTCTCCATTCAAAATTAATGTAACCAACCACTAATACCATGAGTAGCTACTGTCTGCCAGGCAGTTTACATTTATTGTTTTATTTAATGCTTAATACAAAAAAGAAAATCACAAAAATCATTATCCTTTTGCAAACATTTTATACTGAGACTCAAAGAGGTTGTGATTTCCCACAAATTATACAATTAAATTGTACAATTGAGATTTGAATCCACTCTGACTCTAAATTTTGACTCTTTTTACTGTGCTCTATACTTCCTCTCATAAATAAATGTAATAGAATTATTTTTCACTTTCAGGCAAAATTGGGTAGGTAGTATGTCACATTTAGAAGTCAAATTGATATCAAAACTTGAGGATAGGCCGGGCGCGGTGGCTCAAGCCTGTAATCCTAGCTCTCTGGGAGGCCGAGGTGGGCGGATCCTTTGAGCTCAGGAGTTCGAGACCAGCCTGAGCAAGAGTGAGACCCCATCTCTACTATAAATAGAAAGAAATTAATTGGCCAACTAATATATATAGAAAAAATTAGCCGGGCATGGTGGCACATGCCTGTAGTCCCAGCTACTCTGGAGGCTGAGGCAGCAGGATTGCTTGAGCCCAGGAGTTTGAGGTTGCTGTGAGCTAGGCTGACCCACGGCACTCACTCTAGCCTGGGCAATAAAGTGAGACT
>VSMD01097880.1:0-106544 GCA_008750895.1 Mirza zaza
ATAATGTCCTTGTACTATAATAATAAGTTACAGGCCGGGTGCGGTGGCTCAAGCCTGTAATCCTAGCTCTCTGGGAGGCTGAGGTGGGCGGATCGTTTGAGCTCAGGAGTTCGAGACCAGCCTGAGCAAGAGCGAGACCCCATCTCTACTATAAATAAAAAGAAATTAATTGGCCAACTAAAATATATATATAGAAAAATTAGCCGGGCATGGTAGCACATGCCTGTAGTCCCAGCTACTTGGGAGGCTGAGGCAGCAGGATTGCTTGAGACCAGGAGTTTGAGGTTGCTGTGAGCTAGGTTGACGCCACGGCACTCACTCTAGCCTGGGCAATAAAGTGAAACTCTGTCTCAAAAAAAAAAAAAAATAATAATAATAATAAGTTACAGAAACTATTATGCTCTTTCTTTTAATTCAAACAAATGCAACATAAAAACTAACTCATACAAAAGGTTTAGATAGGAAAAATTTCAAAAAAGAATATTAAAGGTTAACATCTAATGTTGCATCAACACTGGGTAGGCTAATAGGAATGTTACACTTATTTTGAACTTCTAGCCAAATCAATAATAAGCTTTCCATTTCAATAATTAGTCCACTATGTTGGTTAGGAATGATTGATGCTTTCGTTGCGGCACTGCCTTTCACACGTTCCATTATTCTCACTTTATCCTTTATAAATATTCCAATAGTCAAGCAACTGAAGCCTAATGCTTTCCCAGTGAATGATGGCATCTGGCCTTTCTCTGAAAGCTTATTTTTACTTTTGTTTCCATCGTGATCACCTTTCTCTTTGCTGCAGGGTTCCTGGACTTGCAGTGGACCTTTGCTTGGAAGGCATGGTCATAAGGATAAACATAGACTCAAATCAAATAAAAAGCTAAGATGAAAGTGATGCGGCACATTAGCAACCGTATAACAATGAGACTATTAGCATAAAGATGCTGCACCAGTGAACTGCTTAAGCTATACGGGTTTGTTTACATGTGTGTAAAAAACTAGTCTCTGAATTATTAATTATTTAATTATAAATTATCTTCATAGGGAGGCTTGAGAGCCCATTTTATAAGTGTGAAATGTTGTAAGTCAGGTTGTCCATAAACCAGGGACTGCCTGTATACATATCCATGAATCCATACTGATATAAACAAATGACCAAATAAATAAATAAGTGGGACAGAATAGGTAAATCTCCCATGCAGAAACATTTAAGTAATTTCTGTAGATGCTCCATCCTCAGGGTGGGGATATGTGTACATAAATCCCCACTCCTTAATTGTGGGCTGCACACTGTGACTTCCTTCCAGACGGTACAGTATGCAAAGGTGGAAAAAGAGTAACCTCAGCCAGATGATCAAGGTTAACATCAGCAGTGACAGAGGTCATGTTGATAGTATGTAAATTTGATATGATGTGATGAAAACGACACTTTTTCCCAAATCATTAAGCCCGGTCTAACATGAGAAAAATATCAGACAAATCCCAATTGAGGGACACTCTGCAAAATACCTGACCAGTACTCCTCAAAATTGTCAAGGTCATCAAAAATAAGGAAAGTCTGACAAACAGTCACAGCCAAGAGGAACCTAAAGAGATGTGATGACTCAACGCAATGTTGTATCCTGGATGGGATCCTGGAACAGAAAAAAGACATTGGGTAAAAACTAAGAAAATATGAAAGCACAAGTTTGAGTTAATATTAACGTATCAATATTGGTTCATGAATTGTGACAAATTTAGTATAAGATGTTAATAATAGGGGAAATTTGCCAGGTGCTATGATTCACCCCTATAATCCCAGAAACTTGGGAGGCTGAGGCAGGAGGATCACTTGAGGCTAGGAGTTTGAGACCAGCCTAGGCAGCATAGCAAGACCTCATCTCTACAAAAAATTATCTGTGTATGGTGGCACACACCTGTAGTCTCAGCTACTCAAGAGGCTAAAGCAGGAGGATCACTTGAGCCCAGGAGTTTGAGGCTGCAGTGAGCTATGATTGTGCCACTGCACTCTATCCTGGGTGACAAAACAAGACCATGTCTCTAAAAACATAAAAATAAATAATAGGGGAAATTGTTTGGGGGCTATATGAGGACTCTTTATATTATCTTCACAATTTTTCTATAAATCTAAAACTATTCTAAATTAAAAGTTTATTTAAGAAAAAAAATCTGAAAAAAAATTTGATTGATTAGGCCCAGATGAACAGAACATTTCAAAGTTGGACTTTCTAGTCTACAAAAATGGGGTTGGTTATTAATATTGATGGAGAGTAAAAGTACAAAGAGTAAAAAATAGTTAATAGTTAAAAAATAGTTAAAATGTATGTGTGTGTGTACACACTGTCCTGCTACCTAAGCAGGTACCCATAGTACCCATGCTGTACACAATGGTGGGGCAGCTGAATGTCTGGGTTACCAAAAAGCATCTTGCAAGCTCCACCTTCCACCCACTGAAGCTGGAGTTGAGAGGGGGCCATTACTTTCAGTTAAGATGGTATTTCTCGTACTTGAGTTATGTACAAATGGACTCCTTTTAAAGGAGAAGATACTAAGAGCTCTAAGCATATGCCTGGTGACCCAAGTTATAGAAACTTTAAAAGGTTAAGAAACTAAAGTCTTAATCTAGGAAGAATCTTTTAGTTTTGAATTATCACTGCAAGAGTAGAGTCTTTAGGATGGGTAAAATACTGTTTTTGAAACAAAAATTCACAATTTAAAAAATTCTCTTATTGCTTCTAAAGCTCTGACAAAATCTCCTTGGATGTCCAGGTAAGGAAACATACCATTGAGTCATCAAACCTGTGAGAGAGTAAATGAAGAAAAAGGGCATAATTGTGGGGAGCCCTAGGCTGACGTCTGTGCAGGAGGCCCTGGGGCAGCCAGCTCAGAAGTAGGCTCTAGGAGGCAGGTCTTCCAGAAAAGAAGTGCAGCAGATAGTGATCTGATGCTTGGCCTATGAGGAGAATTGTATTTGGAGACATTTTATTGATCATTTGGAACATTTGAGAAGAATTAGCAATAGGTACATAGCAAATAAAAAAGGCAGTTATTAATTTCAGGAAAAAAAACCATTGTACAGGATAGCAAAGGTAATCATAGTATACAGTCTAGCTCAGTCTAGTAAGCAGCACTTCCATAGTCATAATAATGTAAATATTGAAGTCAATTCGACAAAAACTGTGATACAATGATATAAGATGGAGAAAATGAAAATGGGAAGGTTCTAAAGGTGCTAAATCTTTATGTAACATAATAGAAAGTCAACGTCTAAGATTAGGTTGGACGTAATGGCTCATGCCTGTAACACCAGGACTTTGAGAGGTTGAGCTAGGAAGATTGCTTGAGGTCAGGAGTTTGAGACTGGCCTGGGAAACATATTAAGACCCCATCTCTACAAAGAAATTTAGAAATCAGCCAGGGATGGTGATGTGTGCCTGTAGTCCGAGCTACTTAGGAGGCTGAGGTGGGAGGATGGCTACAGCCCAAAGTTGGAGGTTACAGTGAGCCACTGTACTTCAGTGGCTCTGATTGTGCCACTGTACTTCAGCCTAACAGAGTAAGATCCTGTCTCTTAAAAAAAAAAAGTCTATGATTAATAAATCAAGAAACAGCTAAAAAGATGGAAAATAGTGCCTTTAGGGAGTATGACTGGAAATAGGGAAGGGTAAGTTGAAACTGTTCTTCATTATAATCCTTTTAGTACTATTAGACTTTTAAAAGTCTATTACTTTGCCTATATACTTTGATAACAACAAAAAGGCACAGATACCCTCCATTTGATTCCAAGTGAATCTGATCAAATCTGAAGGTGCTCATTGCATACATAACTTGGATGTAAGTCTTCAGAGGTTTGCAATGTTTGGAATAAGAACATTGTCCTCTACTATTAGTGACAATGACTCAGTGAGATGCTCAGAACTCAGCATCTGGCAATGGTTCTGAGTTCCCCCCACTAATCTAAATTCCATGAAATCATTAAAAACATACACATGTAAGATAGGCTTTATTCAGTTTCTCCCTAGGCCATCTGCCAGATTCCCACCCTTGCCTTGCCTTGCCTAATCTGAATGTCCTGGCATGCAAATTCATAGTTACACTCTGGATGGAAATGTTTGAACCACCAGGCAGCAACAGTTGGAACAGCTCATTCATGCTGTGGAGATGTGCTGAAGCCCACAGCAGCCTGGAATGAATGGAGTCCCTTTTGCCATGAGCATGGCAGTCCCTGGCCTGTTTGAGTCTAGGGCCCCATACCTTGCAACAAGGGCCTATTCTCAGTCCAGTGTGGACTACTGACTCACCTCCCCAATGAGAACCTGTGTGTTCCTCTGCACAATGATGAAAATCTCTGCCCCTGTAATGCCAATTTTCCTGCAAACTGATTCCCTTTCAAAGAAACATGTCTATGTTCTAAATTGAAAGCTCTACATAAACTCACTGAGTTTTATGGATTAGGAGGGCGAGTTTTTTTATTCCCTCACTCTACTCTCCAAATTCCTTAGTATGCTAGACAAATTCCACAGTGAATCTACAAGGAGACACCAATGGAGAGAAAACCTTTATTTGCATACTAATGAACGTGGGTGAAGTAACAAGAGGCATATGAGAATGAAATTAAGGTGGAAAAATCTTGGTGGAAGAAGAGGAGAAGAAAGGGCCCTCTAGGAATACAGGAGAGAGAGCAGAGGCACTCTTGCAGCCACAGTCCCTTGTTGGCATTGGGACTCTGCTCTCTCCTCACTCACTCTCCCCTGGGACTTCTCTTTCCTTGGCTCATAGTCTCACTGCTGGCCCCTTTCCTTGTCTCACAGTCCTGGGGTGTTTCTTGTCCCAAATCCAATGGAGGAGTACAGCTTCATACTCAATATGCTGGGTAGCAACTATTCAGAAGCTGTTACTTGGATCTTTTGCACCTCTTAGTGATTTTGACACCCTTGGACTGCCAGGAGTGGCCCCTCCTGCCACCAGAGGACTCTGGCTTTTCTAATAAGGAAGGTCCTGGCCAATCAGTCCCAGAAGGGCCTGGATTCTCTTCCAGGATGGTATCTCTGCAGAAATGCTCCTGAGGGTGGAAGGTGCTGCTGCAGCAGGGGATGTCACCTGAGTTTTCAGGTATGCAGTCTGTGGTGAAAGAAAGGTAGGAGAAGAAAACTCAACCCTCTGTTTCTCCCAGATGCAGGTCCTTAAGCTCCTCCCTAGCCATTTTCCTTCCAAAGCTAAAGGCCTCAGCTAAAAGTCCTGCTCTGGTGGCATGCCTTCCTTCTTTCCCAGGCACAACAATTCCCCCCACCCACCCCAGTTCTTAGACCAGCCCATTCTTCCAGCCTTACCTGTGGCTGAAGCAGGAGGTGAACATTCCTCACACTCCCATTTCTTACTGTTGGATCTAAGAGAGGAGCAGTCCCTGTGGGTTCCATGGGATCCGCATGTAGCACACAGAATGAGGCGCCACCTCCTACATGAAGAGCCAAGGAAGGGTTGTGGGGACAAACAGAACACTACCATTCTTGGATGTTTGCTGTGGGTCAGCCTCAGCTGTGCTGAGGGCTTCCCAGGCTTTTTTTACTGTACATTTTACTCATCCAGGATGCATGGCTCAGAGAGGCTGAGTGCTGGTCCTAGGAGCCTACAGTCAGGCACAGCTCCTCGCAAGGTGGATTTGGAAAGGAATTGGCCCTGAGTTTCTCTCCACTGAGCACAAGGAGAAGCAGACCCTGCGGAGGATACCTGTTCACTTGCACATGAGTGAGTCAGGGGCCAGTCAAGACAGAGAATTAGCAATTGTGTTCACCCTCAAGTCTGTAGACAAGAGTGAATTTCTTGCTCCTAACACCTGTGCCAAGGTCTAACTCTAAGATAGTACTGACAAGATCTTTATAGCCAGAAGCCTTTCCCTACCCTTCATCCTCAAAGCTGTCTCTGCCTCGTTCGTACAGACAGGTGGGGGCATCACAATGCTGATAGCGCTGATACAACTCTGAGAAAGCCCCTGGCTCCAGTTCCCAGGCAGCATCTCTGCAGTGGGAGAAGAAACAGTAAGGGACACATAATTGGTTGCTGAAACCTTTGTCCATCAAGGAAGAACTAGGAACGCCCCAAGCTAAGCACAGCAAAAGAGTTCAACAGGCTCCTGAACACTTCCAACAAGGCTGGGTGAGTGGCCTGGCAGTGAGAAAGGGTTGAAGCAGGATGAGTGGAACATGAGAGTTCCTTAGTTCTACTCTGGAATTTAAAAAGCCAACCCTCCAGGGAATTCTGATCCCCAAAATGCCCTTCTCAGAAACATGTCCCCCCAACTTTTTCTCCCTCTTTTCATTTGATAATTAAAAAGCATTCCCTCCACCCCCTCCCTCTTCTGCTCTCATTCTCTGAACTATCCTCTCACTCACCTCCTCTCTAGAAATCTAGGCAACCCACTCCCTGGCTCAATTCCTGCTTTAGGGTTTCCACTACCTGTCTGGAATGTGAATTCCCATTCTTAGCATTTCTTGAGGAAACTCTTCTCGATTGTTACACTGTGGACATTTGAAGAAATGCTTTGCTGATGTGTGGGCATATTTCTGTAAGAGAAACATGGAAAACCTTTGTGTTTGTAAAAACACTTTGACCAATTTCTTTCCAATCCCACCCCCACCCCATAAAGAAGATGTTGCTAAGAGAGCTTGATAGGGGGTGTAGGAAAAAGAGTTTGGTGGGCTAGGGTAAGGGTTACAAATCCAGGTGTCAGACCTGGGGCCAAATTATTTTCAATAGAGTTCCCAGAAGTGCCTCAGCTGTCATCTCTGGCCATGGGGCTTGGCAGTGCTAAGTAGGGGTCAGGAACCTGGCCACATGTTTCCCTTTTCTTTCATCCCAAGAAGTGAGGCTACTTTTGAGGCTCCTTGACTCATTTTGGGATGAGTCCATTCACTCTAGCAATCCTGAGGATTTGGCTCAGTCTAAATCTTATCACAAATGAGGTCCTGCTGGTTGTGGTGGCTCACACCTATAATCCCAGCACTTTGGAAGGCAAGGGCAGAAGGATCACTTGAGGCCAGGAGTTCGAGACCAGCCTGGACAACATAGTGAGACTCCATTTCTATGTCTGTAGTCCCAGCTACTCGGGAGGCTGAGGCAGGAGGATCCCTTGAACTCAGGAGTTTGAGGCTACAGTGAGCTATGATTGAACCACTACACTCTAGCCTCAGCAACAGAGACCCTGTCTCTAAAAAATAATAATAATAAATAAATAAAAATAAAATGAATGAGGTCCTATAGGCCAAGGATGACCAGACTGGGCCAATTTTCCTTAAACAGGCCTCCAGCATGGAATGCCAAAGCTGATACGTACCCAAGCATTCCTAGGTTGCTATAGTTCCAGAACTAGGGCAATTGTGGAAGGTTCCCAGAGCAGAGAAGCCCCACCTGTATGCACTTCCGGTGGTAGACAGCTTGACTACAACACGGGCTCTGGATGTTCTCAACACTCGCTTGGGATAAATCTTCACAACATAAGACACAGCTTTCCTCCCTCACGTTCCCCTGTTGGATGTCCTGTTTTGGGCGATGTTTTCCACAAAATGATCTGTGGCAGGTAAACAGACTTGGTTTCTGGTTTGTCATTAATGCATTTTTCCAAGCTGCCTGGTCTAGGAAGGGCACTGAACACCCAAGCTGGTGCCCAGTGAACCTCCACACTCATGGGGAGGAGAAGCAGGGTGAAGAACAGCCACATGCCTTCTCACGGCTGCTCTCCCAATGAGCAAAGCTCCCAGGACTGTATTCACAGCCTCTTGTTCCTGAAAGCCCCACTTAGTTCTGAGAAGCTGTCTACAAACCCCAGCTGTTTGTAATTTAAGGAGGGGTTGGAAAGCAAAAAGAACCCCCTGTAAAATCACCAAGTCAAGATACCGTTTCCCATTATTGAATGGAGGGACAGATTCACTGGTGAATTGAAACAGGCCTGTGAGAACCAGACTCTGATGTCGTTAGTGGCTAACTACTAAGATTCAAAAGGGCAGCTCGACATTTCCCCTTCCTCACTCACTTGTACTCTCCAAAAAATTGTGAAAGGCAACCCCTTTCTTGGCCACAAGGCAGATGGAAGTTTCTGATGCACTGATCCTTCTGGCAGTTGATAGCAGCCCCCTTTTTCTTGCACACAAAGCAGATCTGCAAATGAGATCCCATATGGTGCTCAGCCCCCCACCCCAAAGACAGACATGGTGTGGCACATCTTTCTATGAAATGGAAATCAGGTGAAGCAACAGCCATTCTCTTTTCTCAGTGGTCCTGAAAGCTCCAGGGCACCCTGAAGCTGAGCTTCAAGCAGCACTAAATTCTTTCTTGTTTTTTCAGTTTGTTGAAAAACAACCTCCCTCTCCTCACTTAGGACACTACACCCCAGATGAATTCTGACCCGAGAGAAGGACCAGTTGGGAAACCCAAGCGTCCTTTTACTTCTGAGCTAGCAACTAGGGAAAAGAACAGAAACAGGGATGAGAGAAGTATGAGAAGAGGCCTACCCCAAGGTTCCCATTTCAGGTGATTCTAACCTTCCTAGAAGCCCGAGCTGCCTCCTTTTTGATGTCTTCAGGGAGGAATCCATGCAAACCTCTGTTGGACTGGCCCCTCTGCGGCAGCTTGCTAGATAGGATCTGGAGGGCAGCAGAACCAGACTGTCAACATCAATGATCAGTGAAACAGTGCAGTGGTGTGAGGAGGATGACAGGGTAAGAGAGCTAAGGCATAGAGCTTGGTGGAATATATATCATTTGCAGGGTACTTTATTTAATGAAGGCTTATATAGCACTATTTTTTTCTTTAAAAATTTTTTTCTTTAAAAAAATTTATTTTTATATTCTTTTTTTTCTCTTTTTTTAGACACAGAACATACTTCTGCAGAAAGCACTAGCTATTAATATTTAATATGTGGGGGTACTCTAAGCACTTTTCAAATATTAACTCATTGAATCCTCCTAACAACACTAGAAGGTAGGTACTATTATCATCCTCATTTTCTCAGACAGATGATGTGACTTGCACAACCAGGGGTGGGGAACTTGCAGCATTGGGGCCACATGAGGTGTTCTGGATCCTTGAGTGTGGTCTTTTGACTGAATCCAAAGTTTACAGAACAGATCCTTTTAACAAAGGGATTAGTTCTGTGAAGTTTGGATTCAGTTGAGTGGCCACACTTGGGGATCAGGAGGGCCACCTATGGCCTTGAGACCGCAGGTTCCACACTCCACTCACCTTTATTTTATGCTGCCTCTCATTTACTGAGGGCTGCCATTGTGTGCTGAGCACTTTGAGGAAACACTCCCTCTGTAATGACTCATTTTATGCTCACCACAACCCTATGATATAGACGCTATAGTGACCTTCCTCTTATAGAGGAGGCCACTGAGGTGCAGTGTGGTAAGTGACATGGCTAGGGTCACATGGCAAGGAGTTGCAGAACTGGCATTCACACCTGGGCCCATGGAACCCACACTCTTACCCTTCCTGCTGTGTTGCCCCCCTGTACAGAATAAATACTCTTCTCAGAGTACTACAGGAAGGAAAACAGGGTTTTAACATTTCCTGACTATAGTCATTCTGCATTATAGACAAAAGGAAGGAATTGGATTTTTCTTTTAAAAACACACTTTAAAGGGCCTTTTGTCTCTGAAAATCTCCCAAAGCAGAGTCTGGATGGGAAATCAGGGAAACAGAAGCTAAACTGTTCTGTTACATACATTGGGAGAATGTTAGCACCTCACCCCCACCTCAAGAATCTTCCAAATATCCTGGGAGGGCTGCTACATTTCCTATAGTAATTACATGAAATGCATAAGGGGGGCTCAGGTTATTTTATTTTAGCATTGTAAAAAGGTGACCCTACAACATTAAATGACTTGAGTGCACTTGGATTACAGCTGCATGTTCCCAATTATGGTTAAAACACATATGATAAATATTTTAACACTTATTATCTCAGGGTTTTAGGATAATATGAGTTATTTCTGTTTTCTTTATACCTTTAAGTATTATTCATGTTTTCAACAATGAGCATGTTATCTCTATAAATAGAAAAACCAACAGTGAAAGATCATAAACAATCTAAACGACCTTTAATAGGAGTTTGTTTTGATACTTTTAGGCACACCCATATCATGAAATACCAATTAGCTATTAAAAAGAAAAAACTAGATATATGTTTCCATATATTTTCTATATGGAAAGATCTTCAATATATATGAGATGAAAAAAAACAAGATACAAAACACTGTGTATAATGTTTATTTTTATGTTCAAAATGTATGTTTGTAAATACATCAAAATTAACCAAGCCCTGACACCTGACAGTACTTACAAGAAAGGAAAATCACAGACCAAGCTTTCTTATGAGCATGGATGTAAAAATCAAACAAAATATTATTAAACTGAATCTGGCACCATATAAAAAGGATAACACATCATGACAAGCAGAGTTTATACCAGGAATGCAAGATTAATTTAACATTAAAAAATCTCATTGATGTAAGAAAACACATTAACAAAACAAAGGAAAAATCAAGATCATCTCAATAAATGCAGAAAAAGTATTTGAAAAAATTCAACACACATTCATGATACCCTCAGCAAACTAGGAATAAAAGGGAACTTCAATTTGATAAAAGCATCTATGAACAAAATATACAGCTAAAATATTTTAATAGTGAAAAACTAGATGCTGAATGCTGAAAAACTAGATAGTGGGAAACAGACAAGGATAACAACTCACAGTACTTCCATTCAACATTAGGTTGAAGGTCCTAGCCAGTACAATAAGTCAAGAAGAAATAAAAGGCAAAGATTGGAAAGGAAGAAGTATAACTGGCTTTATTCACACATGGCATGATTGTGTACACCAGGAATCCTAAGGCATTTATAATAAAATGTAAAAAAATAAAAACTACTGAGCTAATAAGTGAACTTAACTGGATTACAGGATACAAAATCAATATACAAAAATAAAATGTAGGCCGGGCGTGGTGGCTCACGCCTGTATTCCTAGCACTCTGGGAGGCTGAGATGGGCAGATCGCTCAAGGTCAGGAGTTCAAAACCAGCCTGAGCAAGAGCGAGACCCCGTCTCTACTAAAAAAAAATAGAAAGAAATTAATTGGCCAACTAAAAATATATAGAAAAAATTAGCTGGGCATGGTGGCGTGTGCCTGTAGTCCCAGCTACTTGGGAGGCTGAGGCAGTAGGATCGCTTGAATCCAGGACTTTGAGGTTGCTGTGAGCTAGGTTGATGCCACAGCACTCTAGCCCGGGTAACAGAGTGAGACTCTGACTCAAAAAATAAAATAAAATAAAATAAAATAAAATGTATTTCTACATACCAGCAAACTTGAAAATAAAATAAAAATACCATTTACAATAGTATAACCACAAAATATTTAGGCATACATTTTAAAAAACATGTGCAAGACTTCTTCACTAAAACTACAAAACATTGCTGAGATAATTTTTTTTTTTTTTGAGACAGAGTCTCACTCTGTTGTCCAGGCTACAGTGCCGTGGCATCAGTCTAGCTCACAGCAACCTTAAACTCCTGAGCTCAAGTGATCCTCCTGCCTCAGCTTCCCGAGTAGCTGGGACTACAGGCATGTGCCATCATGCCTGGTTAATTTTTTATATATATACTTTTTGTTGTCCAGCTCATTTATTTCTATTTTTTTAGTAGAGACAGGGTCTCACTCTTGCTCAGGCTGGTCTTGAACTGCTGAACTCAAACGATCCATCTGCCTTGGCCTCCCAGAGTGCTAGGATTACATGCATGAGCTATCACGCCCGGCCTGCTGAGATAAATTTTAAAGATCCAAATAAATAGAGAAATATATTACATCCGTGGATCGGAAGATTTAATATTATTTATCAATTCTTCCCAAATTGACCTATACATTCACTGCAATTCCAATCACAATCTCAGCTGGCTCTTTTTTTTTTTTTTTTAAAGAAAACTTGACAAGCTTAATAGAAATTTATAAAGAAAAAGAAAGGACCTAACAGCCAAAACAATCTTGGAAAAGATTGTATAACTTGTAATACTTAATTTCAAGACACTATAAAGCCACAATAATAAAGACAGTGGGCTACTGGCATAAGGATAGACACATAGATCAATGACATAAATAGATCATCCAGATCCACAGATATATGATCAATTGATTTTGACGAAGGCACCCAGGTAATTCAATGGGTAGGCAAAGATTTCTTTGGGACATAAAAAGCACCAACCATAGAAGAAAAAAATTGAAAGACTGACCTCATTAAAATTAAAAACTTGTTCTTCAAAGATACTATTTAAAAAATGAAAAGACAAGCCACAGACTAGGAAGAAAATAGTCACAATACATATATCTGAAAAATAATTTGTATCCAGAATATATTCTATAAATAATTCTTACAACTCAATTTGTAAGACAAAACAACCCAATTTTTAAAATGGACAAAAATATTTCTACAGATACTTCACAAAAGAAAACATGTGAATGGCCAATAAACACATGAAAAGAAGTTTAACATCTTTTGTCATCAGAAAAATACAAATTAAAGCCACAATAAGACACTAAATACACACTAAGCAGAATGGCTAAAATTAAAAAGACTGACAATACCAAGTTTTGGTAACAACATTGTGCAACTTTCATAAATTTCTTATGGGAGTGTAAACTGGTACGACTACTTTGGGCAACCTCACATAAAGTTAAACATCTAGTTAGCATACAACCAGTAACCCCACTTCAAGGTATTTGCCCAGGAGAAGTGGGAACACATGTTCACAAAAAGATGAATGCTTATAGCAACTTTATTCATAATAGTCCTAAAATGGAAACAATTCAAATGTCCATCAACAGGTGAATAGATATGCAAATTATAACACACTCATACAGCAGAATACTACTAGGCAATAAAAAGGCACAAGCTACAGTACAGATGCATGCAACAACATGGATGAATCTCCAAAACATTGTGTTGGGAGAAAAGCCAGATGCAAAAGCATATATACTGTATGATTCCATTCATATGAAGTAACAGAACAGGCAAAAATAATCTATAAATTAAAATAATGATTATCTCTGGTGGGATTGACTAGAAGGGGGCAGGAGGGAACTTTCTAGGCTGATGAAAATGTTATTTATTTTGATTGTTACATGGGGTTACATGGGGACATACATTTATCAAAACTCATCAAACAGTATACTTAAAATTGGTACATTTTATAGTATGCAAATTCTACCTCTATTCTCATTAGAGAAAGAATATGAGGAAAAAAATAACTGGAAGGACATTCTAACTGTTTTCAGCATTCGTTTCTGGGGAGAGGGAGGATTGGGAATATTGTTTTGGGAAGAGATCTTTTATTGTACATACTTTATACCATCAAATTTTATATCAGGAACATATATTATTTTTTAAAAAATAGATTTTAAAAGAAAGAAGCTATTAAGACAAACAAAAAACAGGGCTGTGGAACTGAGACGCTGGATGCAAAAATAGAGAACAGTTCACATATCAAAGCCATAGAACTTTCAAAGCAAAGGAGGCCTTATACTCACAAGACAAAAATAATGCACACTGAGATTGTCTTTCTGAAGAAATTCCCCTAATTTTTCGGGATCCCCAGGTTCTTGAAGGCATAGCCGGCAAACTACAAGCAAGAACATTAAGAATTAATTATAGGTTTGGCTCAAGCTGACCATTAAGAATGGAAGAGAAGCATGGGAATATGACTGTTTCTCTAGGTATAGGAAGGAGTACTGAGAAAAGGGTCATTTTGGCAAGGATGAAGGTTGACATGTGGTCTAATTTGGTATCAGTTAAGCTGTTACATAATTTTGGTCACATTGAAGGAGTTGGAGGCAACTGCTCACTTCATATTTTTTTGGCTCAGATGACTTTAATTAACTTGTTTCTTGAACTTTGGACATGAAATTTTAAAATTACAGATCCTAAGTCTTCTGGATCTTAGAGAATATGGGAAGGAAGTAAGGTTGACAAAGAAGTTTATTGCCCCAAACAAGCAGCCTTCTTTGCTGAGGCCTGGAGGCAGTGGCTGAATACAACCACCATTCTTTCTTACCAGGCCCTGAACATGGCTTCCTCTGGGTTACCCTCCTTGTCTTGGCAGATTTTCTATACAAGAGAAAGAAGAAGTGTAAGGTGGTCTTTGAGGACCCTGTCAATAACCCTTGTAACATTTCCCTTAAAAAGCCATTCATGGGTTTGATGAAGACCCAAAATATCTAAAGGGTAAGACATGAGTTTCTTTTCATATTTCATACATTTTTTTCAAAATGGAGATGGCATCTTGCTATGTCACCCAGGTTGGTCTCAAACTCCTGGCCTCAAGTGATCCTCCGTCTTGGCCTCCCAAAGTGCTGGGAATATGGGCGTGAGCCACTGCACCCAGCCCATATTTCATATTTTTTGAAAGCACAAAACATACCTACTGAGTTATTCGAGGGTAGGGACCAGATTATAACCATCTTTCTGTCCCCAGTGCCTATACTGCCTGTGTTGACAGCATGAATGCAAGAGCAAACCCTCTTTTACTTTTTTCCTGTTTCTTCTGCCAACTACTCTGAATCTCAAGTGGTACCACCTTCTCAAAACATACTAAAATGATACCAAAAATGACTAAGCACTTCCCATTGCTAGACACTATTCTTGTCACTTTACATGTATTAGCTCAATGAATCTATGGCAGCTTAATAAATCTATGGAACAATCTAAAAGGTGGGTGTTATTATTATGGACATTTTCTAGATGAGGATACTAAAGCATAAAGAAATGAAGTGACTTGTCCCCTGTCACATAGGTAGCAAGTAACAGAGTCAAGACATGAATCCAAGTAGTAAGGTTCCAGAGCCAGCACTTTGCTACTAGAGACAACCCTAGGAAGACAGGTAGGGCAGCTTCCAGGAGACCACTGGTGTGTGCTTCTGCACTGTCCAACCCCAGCCCACAAGGCGATGCCAAAGGGGGCAAAAAGTGCAGAATATACCATAAACCATTGGACAATTTCTCCTAAACTCCCTTATGTCACCTACTCTACCTTGATCTTTGGTGTTCCTTCTTCTTTTCTTTTATAGTCTTCATTCGCTGCTGTCTCTTTCTCTTATCTTGAATTCTTCTGTACTATTATGAGGACAACACAGGCTCTTCCAGCTATCAATATAAACAGGGCTTGGTCAGTAATTAAATTCTACATTTGCTTATCAAGTTCCACAGGGTCAAGGCAATAATACACTTCACCTCCCCACCTACAAGATGGAATAAAAGGGACACATCCACTATCAATGCTAATAACAACCAATAATTATTAAATCATGCCAAGTACTATTCTAGGCACTTTACATGTGTTAACTCATAAAAACTCCATGTAGTAGGTACCATTATTATCCCCATTTTCAGGATGAGGAGACTGAGGCACAGAGAGGTCAGAGTTAGTAAGTGATACAGGTGGGATCTGAATCTGGCTCCAGAGGCCAACATTAACTCTCATTTTATACTGCTATCACACAGTAGTATAAGAACTTAGAAACCCTTCTGAGATAGCTAAATTGTTCTCTTTCTTTGTGCCTATTAAATGCACAACATAGCATTCAGGCAATAAGTCTCCTTTTGCACTTAAGCATGGGTGCCTTAATTCTACCCAGGAAAAACTAGATAAGGTAGCTCTTTTGTAGGAAAAGTTGCCTGTGAGACTTTGGCTGCCTAAAAGCAAGAACTCTCACTAGTTAGAAAACTGAGTACAGTATCCAATAGTGGAGAAAGCACCTTGCCTCCTCCTGCCACCAATGTCAGCACACTACAAAGTTTCCATTGGTTAAGCAGGAAATCCCTGGAAGTGACCGGGGACAAAAGAAATAAGATCCATCCCTATGAAGGAAGGACTGTGTATAGTCAGCAGAGGTGAGAAGAACATTTCTTAGGCGAGCTGGATAAATTAGGTCACTACAGAGACATAAACACCAGTACCCACGGCCTTGGATCATGGGTGAAGAGCAGAAATATCTTCAGGGACTTTCAAAACCATTCTGCATGAATACAACTAAGGCAGTTAGCTGCTCAGAAAACCAAAGCTATCTTGCCCTCCCTTTCTTTGCTCCTGATCCATCTCCTCTTCTAACCCATGAGTTGCAGTTGCAGAAGTAATGGCATTCGATGGTTTCTTCCTCAACAAAAGCACATGGACGGGCTGGAAGAGGAGAGAGAAGGGCGTGCCTTGACTTTGCTACTCCCACAAGGGATTCACATTAGGGACTACTGAGAGTTCCCAGCTGTTGGGGCTACCCCAACCGTCTAGCAATAGAAATAAAACCTTGAAATTTCAGTTCTTTGCATCGCTGGGCCAAGACGTTCCTTGAGTAGGATTCTGTGCACACTGGTAGTTACAAGATGCAACAATATTCAACTCGCGTGAGGAGGGATGTTGCAAGTGCGGGCTTCCACAAGCTGCTCAGTCTGTGATCTCCTAAGCCGGCGGATGCTCCTCGAGACGCTTACCAAGGTGTTTCACTGGATAAGTGCTAGGTAAATGCTTGTTGAGAAAATTAAAAATAAATAAACGTATTCGGCCCCGCCGCCGCAAGAATAAACAATGATTTATTTGGAAAATACGTGTCGGTGTGGCCACAACCGTCCCCCGGAGGTAACAGCCGGAGAAGGGGCTCAAGGAGCATCCCGCGGGTGCCAGACCAGGCTCATGTCGCGCCTGCCGGGCGGCTGGTGCGGGGCCGGGCCGGAGGTCGCCTCTGCCGCTCCCTCCTCACGGTAACTCGCCGGCGCCGCTGCCGGCCCGGGCCGCCCGCCCAGCTGTCACTGAGGGCGCCGCTGTCCCGGAGCTTTATTCGTTGTCACAAGCCGTGGTAGCTACCTCACGGGCGGCCGCCCCGCGCGGTGACTGCGCCGGAGAAGGGGGCGAGCGTGCAAACGGGAGCCGGGTCGCGCGGACTGTGACCCGCGTGGGCAGCTGCAAAGCCGACAGTTGGCAGAACCGAACCGCTAACGGCCGCGCGCTAACGGCCGCGCGCCCGCCCCGCCCCGCCCCTTGCGCTCTTGTCCTCAGCGCCCAATACCGCCCCGCCCCTCCCCTCTCCAGCCCCGTCCCTTCATCTGGCCCCGCCTCCGCGCGTGCCCGTCCGCCCCCGAGCGCGTGCCTGCAACCCCACAGGCGGAAGACGAACCCAGAGGCGGGGTGGGGCCGTCGCGTCGCAGTGACGTCATGCCGCCGGCGCGGGCGGGTGACGCGACGGGGCCCGTTGTCTGTGTGTGGGGCTGAGGGGCCCCGGGGGCGGTGGGGGCTCCCGTTGGGGGCGGCAGTGGGGCGGGAGGGCCTGGACATGGCGCTGAGGGGTCGCCCCACGGGAAGATGAATAAGGGCTGGCTGGAGCTGGAGAGCGACCCGGGCGAGGAGGGGGCCGGGCGGGCCGGGGACTAGGGAGGTCGGATAGGCCCGGGACACGCCTGCCTGACCATCACCCCCTCCCCTTGTCGCCCCACCCAGGCCTCTTCACCCTCCTGGTGGAAGATTTTGGTAAGATCTTCTGGGGTTGTGGGAGCCCACCCCTGCGCCCTCGCTTCAGGGCCTGGGGCTGCCCGTCCCGACCGCTTTCCTTTCCTGATTGCAGGTGTCAAAGGGGTGCAGGTGGAGGAGATCTATGACCTTCAGAGCAAATGCCAGGGGTGAGTGGCCGTACGCCAGGGCCTCCCTTACACCCAGAGGGCTTGGGAAGGGCCCAGGAAAGAGTGCCCGTCAAGGGAGATAATATCAGGACCCCCAACTTGTAAAATCTCACATAAAGAAGCATTCCCTCCTCTCTGGGTCAAGCTAATATCTTTTTCTCTCAATCTTCCCTCAGCGCCTTCCTTTATGTAGTAGCCTCTTCCCCAGCACTAACCATCCTTTGGGATGCAGTTCAGCTGCCTTTTCTAATCTTGCAGGAATCCCCTTGCAGCAGGAAGACCCGGGTCATATAGTGCCTTTTGTGCAGTTGTGTAATTTATTAACTACAATGTGCTCGTGTGTGCTGTTGCTTTAATCCTGACACAAAGGTCTTCCTGTATTGATTGGATGGTGTGACAGGGCCCCTTCTGAATGTCCAAACTTAGGGTCTTGCCTTTGTGGCCCCATGGAATAGAGGCATAGAGAGACTAATGAACCAAGACTGAGACAGTGACTGAACCAAGAAGTCTGTTTTATTTTCCTGAGCAAGAAGGCACTGGTGTGGTTGTTCATTTGTTTTCCTGACTGTATTGGGGCGCACAGCTGAGAATTAGTGTTTAAATGCCTCATCAGAGTTTTTGTTTTTGCCTTATTTTGTGTTCCTACGCTATCCCATCCTGGGCCATCACTTCCAACTTTTCTTACCCAGAACCATATACTTCATAAGGAGACTGGGTGGACTCTTAGCGCACCACAGCCAGAAGCTGATGCCTTACTCAGCCTGTGGCAGGCCTCTGGGTGTGAGGGCACAGGGCTACTTTGGACACAATATTGGAAAGAAGCCAGGGGAGAGGGGGGATCACGGCAAGGGCAGAGTGGTGAGTGGTGACCCAGTGCAAAGGAATAGAGGAGAAGCAAGGGGTTTCTGATTGCCTTTTGCCCCTTGGGTGATCTAGTTCTTCCCCTTATATCCCCCAGCCCTGTATATGGATTCATCTTCCTGTTCAAATGGATCGAAGAGCGCCGGTCCCGTCGCAAGGTCTCTACCTTGGTGGATGATACGTCCGTGATTGATGACGATATTGTGAATAACATGTTCTTTGCTCACCAGGTCTGCTGGGTTCTGTGCTCTCTCTGGAGGGTGGGATGCTGCCATTTTCTTTGCTTGGGAAGTGGAAGTGGAGGAAGACAGGAGGAGAAAGGCAGATACCAGGGTTGCTAGTTACAGAAACCCCATGGCAGAAGGAACTGAGCTCTTACTCATTAAAGGCAGCATCTTCAGAGCATGATGGTGTCTGATAGCTCTGTGTTCCCAGATAGCAGGTGAGTAGTTAGTTGATGCTTGTTAAATGAGGAAACACTGGACAAAGATGAGGGGAGCTGATGAGGGTTGTTGTCCAGATTTGACTGTCCCTCTCTGGATCCCCGTTCCTGATGAATATGGGCTTGGGGGAGCTTGGTGTGAGTGGTGCTTTGTATTGGTGACTGTTCTTGGTTTCACAGCTGATACCCAACTCTTGTGCCACTCACGCCTTGCTGAGCGTGCTCCTGAACTGCAGCAATGTGGACCTGGGACCCACCCTGAGTCGAATGAAAGACTTCACCAAAGGCTTCAGCCCTGAGGTAGGTAGGCTGCAGTACCTTAATCCTGGCTCACAGCTGGCTGAGCAGATCTGACCCTCAGGGCCACTGGTAATGCTACCATGTGGTATTTGGCACTATTAGGCTGTTTCCTTTTCAGATGATCATTTATATTATATTTGATGCTTAAATTAATTATGTAAGGCAATTGGTTTTAGGTCCAATTGTCAGGAAAGGAAACAGACTGAGGGAGGGAAGAGAGTTTTCCTCAGTCGTATCATGTCAGAACCTCCTTTGTCAGGAATTTTTCTGTCAAGTCATTTTGCTCCCCAGTGTCCACTGATTATTTGCAAAGCCAGTAGTGGCCATCTCTTTGGGGCTCTAGAGCTCTTTTCTGCCCCCATTAACACTTTAGGAAAGTTCATCTGTGCTCCTTTAGATTCCTGAAATGCCTCCAGACCTGCTCTCTATAGCGTTGCCTTCCACCCAGAGGCCCACTTGAGAAGAAATTATTCTGATGTGTCCTTTTCTTCCATCTAGAGCAAAGGATATGCAATTGGCAATGCTCCGGAGTTGGCCAAGGCACACAATAGCCATGCCAGGTGTGTGGTTGCTGTGGGAGCTGATGTGAGGTGAGGGTGGGGGGAGTGTCATATTTTGGGCCTGACTGTGTCTTCCTTCCCCAGGCCTGAGCCCCGCCACCTTCCCGAAAAGCAGAACGGCCTTAGTGCAGTGCGGACCATGGAGGCGTTCCACTTTGTCAGCTATGTGCCTATCACAGGCCGGCTCTTTGAGCTGGATGGGCTGAAGGTCTATCCCATTGACCATGGTAGGCACCCTGAGCTGGGGTCCTGTTTCTCTGTTTACCTCCTGGGGAGCTGGAGCTCAGGGCCCTCAGGTGCTTGGGATCCAGTGGTTGGGGGTGTGGGTACTGAGGACATCTGACTCTGGTCTGGATTTTACCCTACACTGCATTCCTTGACCAACTCCTGACTCCCGGGCTCAACTGCTTTCATCTGTCTTTCCTCTCACTCCTGGCCTGCCCAAACTCAGGTTTCACACCTGCTGATTCATTGTCTTGGTCTTCCCTAGGGCCCTGGGGGGAGGATGAAGAGTGGACAGACAAGGCCCGGCGGGTCATCATGGAGCGTATCGGCCTCGCCACTGCAGGGTAAGGCCCCTGTGCTTGCCCTGCTCTATCCTCTGGAGCTGTGTCCCCTTTGAGAGGGACAGAGAGAGGCCAGGTGATTTGTAAATCACAAGGCCACATGGTGAATCTGGCAAGATCTGGCTTAGATCATGGGCCCTCAACTCCTTTCCCTGTTTCCTACTGGGGCTGCCTGTGGCCCATCCCCCTAGATGGGCCAGGGGCAGGGCAGGCCATGGTGGAGCCCTGGGTGGCTGGCTCACTGCCTGACAGGTCCCTCACACAGCTTGTTGGAAGGAACCAGCCCAGGTGCCTGGCATACATGGCCAGTTGCTACCTGCCTGTTGGGGTAGGGCCTATACCTATGGCTACAGGTGTGACTACAGGGAGCCCTGCCAGGATATCTGCCTCAACCTGATGGCGGGGCCAGAGCGGGAGCTGCTCTCATGGCTGCGGCTGTGACTGCAGGGAGCCCTACCACGACATCCGCTTCAACCTGATGGCAGTGGTGCCCGACCGCAGGATCAAGTACGAGGCCAGGCTGCATGTGTTGAAGGTGAACCGTCAGACAGTACTGGAGGCCCTGCAGCAGGTGGGTTCCCCTCCTGCCTAGCCCCTGCTCAACATAGCCCTCCCTGCCTTTCACCCACTGCAGCATCCAGCTCTGATTCCCAGATCACACTCTTGTGGTTCTGGGCTTCAGTTAACCCCTCCTTTCCCTTGCTCCTGAGTAGGAAAGGTGGGATTTGGGATGGGTAGGGGTAATTTCTAAGGGGGTTTCAGTTTGGTTGTTTATTTCCCTGTGAATAAGTAAATGGGTAGGGCCAAGGCCATTATGCCTTTAGTCCTGCAACCTTCAGCTGTCCGAGGTAGAGGCCTGGGTCTACCCTGCTTCCTCTGAGCCTTGGATTCTGTTTTTAGCTGATTAGGGTAACACAGCCAGAGCTGATTCAGACCCACAAGTCTCAAGAGTCACAGCTGCCTGAGGAGTCCAAGCCAGCCAGCAGCAAGTCCCCCCTGGTGTTGGAGACAAGCAGAACCCCAGTGGCCTCTGAGGGCACCCACACAGGTACTGTGGAGATTGGGGCCTCTCATGGGCCTCAGAGCCACCCCCTCATAGCTTGCCCTGGGAGGTCCAAGCAGAGCAGGTCTTTTTCTAGGAGGTCCTTGGGCAGTGGTGCAGGGGCCCCTACGGGAGGCCTGAAAACCCAGTGCCTGCAGCTCTCCCCCTCAGAACATAGAGGGAGAATAGTTCTTCCCTAAAGAAACCTTTCTGTAAGGGGCTGTCGTTACCACTGGCCCCTGTACCCTTCTCCATAATGTACACTTCCTTTCTTGTTTTGTCTCGAGGCTGTTTTCTTCCTCCCTCTATTTTTCCATCTCATTCTTCTTCCAGTCTTGCGGTAGGGTCATGTCTCAGAGCTTGCTGACTCCCATTCCACCAGCTGACTCGGCTGCTCTCTGGGGAGGGAGGGGAGCAGTGCTGTCTGACAGGACTGGGGAGACTGTGGGCTTTTCTTGAGAATCCTGCTGAAGGTCCTGCCTATGCTCCTTGCCTTATCTCAGATGGTGCAGAGGAAGTGGCTGGTTCATGCGTACAAGCCCCGACCCACAGTCCTCCCAACAAACCCAAGCTGGTGGTAAAGCCTCCAGGGAGTGGCCTGAATGGGGTTCCTCCCACTCCCACCCCCATTGTCCAGTGGTTGCCAGCCTTTCTAGACAATCACAACTATGCCAAGTCCCCTATGCAGGTAAGCGGGAGAACCCTTGCAGGATTCTCTGTAATTCTCTTGAGAGGCTGCAATGGGCAGTTTCCCATGTGGTTCCTTGGTGTTTGTCCTCTGCCTGGGCCTGGGTTGCCAGGTTCCTTTGTCTTATACACAGCGGCCCCCACGATGACAGGGGCTTAGGGAGGCAAGGAGAGCTCTTCAACTTTAATCTAGTCACATGGCTGTGGGGTTAAACATTTAGGGTACAACTGCACAGGTTGGGTTCTGCTAGCAAAATGCATGTGTTTTGGGGCTCTCTCTTTCTCTTAGCTCTCTGTAGGCTTCTATGCAGGTGGGAGGCAGCCTCCCCAGGGGCCAAGGGTGGGCTCTGGAGCACCTGGAGTGGCTCAGCAGACTCAGCCTGGAGAGACACATTGGCTTTCTCTCTGGCCACGTGTTCCCAGCCGGGCTGAGCAGCCTCTGCTCATGACTGCCTGGTCTCTGCCTCAGGAGGAGGAAGACCTGGCAGCTGGTGTGGGCCGCAGCCGAGTTCCAGTCCGCCCACCCCAGCAATACTCAGATGATGAGGACGACTATGAGGATGACGAGGAGGATGACGTGCAGAATACCAACTCTGCCATCAGGTCAGCCCCGGCTCTAAGGTTACCAGGCTCTGGGTGCGTTGGGTCCTATTCTGAATATATTCTATTCTCAGCCCATATCTGAGAATGCCCTTTAGCATATAACGCTGAGCACCTGCAGAGTATAGGGCCCTGGGGGAAGCTGGTATGAAGGGGCTGACCACAGGTCTCCAAAAGGTTTTTGGTGGGCTTGGGAAAGGGCTGAGCACATAAGCACACATCAAGGCATGTCCTGTTGGAGATGGCTTTTCAGCCAGGCCTCGAAAGATCAGTTGGGGCAGGGATGGAGGAGATATGTGTTGGTGGGTGGGGGCAACTTTGCTAGAACACACAGCATTGGGAAAAGGCCAGAAGCAAGGCAGCTAGGATAGAGGAGGTGTCCTTTGAGGACACCTGGCTGCAGCTGATAGAGCTTAGAGTACCAGGCTTGGCATGGGTGGGTCAAGGTGCTAGACCAAGTACAAGAAGCTTTAGGGGTCAGTCCCTGGAAGTCAGGATGTGTTGAAACCATTCTGGGCACTGCTGGGTGTGGTCACTTGGCCCGTTCTCTTGCTCCACCTCTTCTTGGGCCCCACAGGTACAAGCGGAAGGGGACAGGGAAGCCAGGGTCCTTGAGTGGTTCTACAGATGGGCAGCTGTCAGTGCTGCAGCCCAACACCATCAACGTCTTGGCCGAGAAGCTTAAAGAGTCCCAGAAAGACCTCTCAATTCCTCTGTCCATCAAGACTAGCAGTGGGGCTGGGAGTCCAGCTGTGGCAGTGCCCACGCACTCGCAGCCCTCACCCACCCCCAGCAATGAGAGCACAGACACAGCCTCTGAGATTGGCAGTGCTTTCAACTCGCCACTGCGTTCGCCTATCCGTTCGGCCAACCCAACACGGCCCTCCAGCCCTGTCACCTCCCACATCTCCAAGGTGCTTTTTGGAGAGGATGACAGCCTGCTGCGTGTTGACTGCATACGCTACAACCGTGCTGTCCGCGACTTGGGTCCTGTCATCAGCACAGGCCTGCTGCACCTGGCTGAGGATGGTGTGCTGAGTCCCTTGGCGCTGACAGGTGGGTCTTGGGCTGGCTCATTGGCCACTTGGTGCACCCAGGAGGGATGAAGGAGGTGGCTAAATGACCACAAAGTGCCTTGCACAATGATGGGTGTTCTTGTGCCTTCTTTTCCCAGAGAGTGGTGGGAAGGGTTCCTCACCCTCCATCAGACCAAACCAAGGCAACCAGGGATCCAGCAGCCCAGTGGAGAAGGAGGTGGTGGAAGCCCCGGACAGCAGAGAGAAGACTGGGCTGGTCAGACCCGGCGAGCCCTTGAGTGGGGAGAAGTACTCACCCAAGGTGGGCCTCCTTTGTGGCTTTCTCTTTTAATCCTGGCAGAGGGAAGGGCCTGAGCTGCTGCTGCCCAGGTGCTGGCTTCTTGATTGGAATTTTGGTGGCTGGAGCCAGGTGCCAGGAAGTCTTTCTGGGCTGGGTGGCGGCAGGGGCTCAGTAGGCTCCATGGACTCTGTTCATCCTTGCCTCTAGCTGCGTCTTGGTGTAGTGGGGCTTTGGTAATGGCCAGCCCCTGTCAGAGGTACAATGCTGGGTTTTGGCAGGAGCTGCTGGCACTGCTGAAGTGTGTGGAGGCTGAAATTGCAAACTATGAGGCCTGCCTCAAGGAAGAGGTGGAGAAGAGGAAGAAGTTCAAGGTGGGTGATCTCTCCATCTGCCTGGTCCTCAGCCCCTCCCAAGGTCAGCTGGTGGCTGCTATGGCGAGATGGGCTGCAGTGCCCTCAGCCTCCTTCCCTTCCACAGATTGATGACCAGAGAAGGACCCACAACTATGATGAGTTCATCTGCACCTTCATCTCCATGCTGGCTCAGGAAGGTGAGAAGACTCACTGCTATGTCCTAACTGGCATGCCCTCCTGAGGGCCATGTCCCTCAGGTCCCCCCTCCCTCAGGGTTCTCCTGAGTCTTAAGCAGACTGTGGGGCACAGAAAGGGCTGTGAAAGCCTCAGCTGCCAGCCTGAGACAACCGGCCACCTGTTCAAGGGTCTCTGCCTCCCCACAGGCATGCTGGCCAACCTGGTGGAGCAGAACATCTCCGTGCGGCGGCGCCAAGGGGTCAGCATTGGCCGGCTCCACAAGCAGCGGAAGCCTGACCGGCGGAAACGCTCTCGCCCCTACAAGGCCAAGCGCCAGTGAGGACTGCTGGCCCTGACTCTGCAGCCCACTCTTGCCGCGTAGCCCTCACTAGGGCCTCCTCCCTGCCCCACTCCTCCTTTTCCCAGTATTACTGAATGGTTCCAGCCAGAGAGCCCAGGCCCTGGGAATGGGAGTCAGGCCACATGCCTGGCATCATGTCCTGGGGCCTGGCAGGGGCAGGTCAGCCCCATAGTGCTCAGGAGGCAGCAGCTGGAGTTGGGGCACAGCAAGGTATTGCAGCTTCTTCCACAGCCGGCTGTGGAGTGGCAGGACCTGGCCCTTCTGCATGGGCAGCAGAATATATATTTTCTCTATCAGAGACATCTATTTTTCTGGGCTCCAACCCATCTTGCCACCGTGTTGACATAGCCAGCTTCCTGACTCTGCTTTGTGTCCTAGCAGCTATCATCCTGGTGGGCCCAGGTCCCTGCATCATGCCAGGGTCACAACTGCAGAGTCCCACCAGGGGGCCTGGGTGGGCATCAAACCCTGCTCAGGGCCTCAGCTGCCAGCCTGTCCCTGTCGTGAGGAAGCCAGGCCTGCTCTCTTCATTTCTCTTGGGAGAGTGCCAAACTCAGGGACCTGACTGCTGGGCTGCATTGGGAGTGGGGTGTCCCAGCAGGGGTGGGACGAACAGCCTGCTGGTGTCCCTGACCTGAGCAGAGAGGAGTGTTTGAATTGTTTGGTGGCCCGTAAACTGTCCTCCTAGTTCTAGCCAGACTTACCAAGACTGCTCTCCACAGCAGGGTTCTGGGGCTCTTCACCTTCAGTGTTGTGGCCCTAGCCATGGGCCTGCCTTGGGCTCCTCATCTCTCTCTGTTCTTGGAGCTCAGAGGAACCTCTGCTCAGCCCCTCAGTATTACCATGTCTCCCTCCTCTTAGGGATAGCAAAGACCGGGCTGCTTGCAGGAAGCTAGCTCACTCAGCCTCCCTGCCGGCTTCCTCAGCCTCTGCACGGCGCTCAGGGCGGGGGCAGCAGGATCGAGACAACTGATTGAAGCCCCTGTGTTCCCAGAGGGCCTGATGCCAAGGGGTAATGGGCCTAACGCTGCCTCTGGAGCTCAGCCCCTAACAGCCATGGCCTCTGCCAGGAGGCTTTGAAGGTGATCCAAGCAAGCCCCTTATCTGTACATAGTAACTGGGGGGCTGGCAGGTGTGGCAGCTGCCTCTCTGGGCTGAGCACAGCCTGACCCCTCCAGCTCCTGTAAATAAATACTGGATCAATGAATGAATAAAAGTCTCCTAAAAAGTGAGCCTTCCTGTGGTTGCTGGCCTGAGGCTAGGATGTGGTGGGAGGAACTAGGGACCTACTAGGCCCCCTGGGCCCAAGGCCCTGTGACCAGTGTGGTGAGAAGTATGCAATCCCAGGGCGTCTGGCTTGCTTCTGGGCCAGAAATCTTTGTGACCCTAGACCTGGGATTTAGGACCTGAGCTGAAGAGGGGCTTCAGGTGGGCTCCAGACAAGGTGCACTGTTGGGGGAGAGGGCCATGGCTTTCATCAGATCTGGTGGCTTTGCTGCCTAGAAGGGTGCTGGGGCTCTGGCTGTGGAAGACAATGCTGCCTCTAGTCCTGCCTGTCGTGTTCTCCCTGAGAGGGCACATGTCTCCTCCCTTGTTGCATTTGGAAAGCTGCTCCCTCTGTGCCCTGCTGACTGAATTCTCTGCTGAGGCTTCCGTGGCCCCTCACCCCCACCCTGGCAGAGGGCCGCATGCAAGCAGTTGAGGCTGGACTGCTTGGAAAACTCAACTTTAATGGCCTTGACCAATCTGTCTGAGTCTAGTAGTCCAGGGCACAGATGAGGGCCACACCACGCTTTATCCAGTGTCGCTGGGGCTGGTTGGTGGGGATCTCTACAGCAATGACATAGTTGGTGGAGTGTCCTGTGGTTGATAGTGTTCCTGGGACAGGCAAGAAGGGGGAAGGTTTAGGTCATGCCTAGAGCAGAGATAGGGAAGGGGCAAGGCCACTGGGGTTGGGAGACTAAGCTGAGGACGGGGAGAGGTCCCTCACCTGACTGGTGAGTGGGTTTGGCCAAGGCTCAGGTCTGCCCAGGGTTACTGCACCAGTGTTTGAGGATGGGAATGGAAGAGTTGATGCCACTTTTCATTGCCTGATAGACCCAGCCCAAGCCCATCCCTGCTCTGGGACTCAGTTACCCCTCTGAACCCTCGATGGTAGGCTGGGGCTCATAAGGCTCCCATGACCCACGGCGGATCTACGGGGAGGCAAGTAGGTGATCCCAGCCCTTGGCCATTATCCTGTTTGCTTCTGTCCTTGCTCAAACCTCTGTTGGCCTTCCTGTTCAGCTAATCTATGTCAGCCTAACTGGCTTGGGCTGTGCTGGCCAGGCTGGATCATTCCTGGGCCCCCACCTGTAGTGTAGGCTCCCCGCCCCAGGCCCCATACCAGCACGGGTCAGTGTCTTGTAGATGGGGCACAGGTAGAAGTCTCGGTCCTGGGCCTTGCGGTTGGGCACTGGCAGGAGCCAGATAACAGCCATCTCTGTGTACAGCTCCTTGGGCCGAGATTCAGCCAGCTGGAAGGCCACTGGATCCCAGCGGGCACCTTCTAGGAACAGTCCATGGATATAGCATCCTACTTGAGGCCTTGTCTTTAACTCTGATGGTGCCTGGGACATCACCTGTGATGGGCATACAGACACATACACATACTGACACCCAGAATCCCTCCTGAGAGGTGCTGCCTGCCCATCACTTACCCAACATTTTAGCCAGCAGCCTGCAGCTGTGCCCTGCCCTTTGGATTTCCCTGGGACTCACGGCCTCTTCTGGCCTGGGTCTTCCCACCCTCCTGCTCAGGGGTGTCCTAACTGCCAGCCAGCTGTGGCCTCAGTGCCCCTTCCTGCCTGGGTTGTAACCTAGCCTGTCACCTGACCTGGCTCTGGCTGTGCCCAGACCTTGAAATCAAAGGAGATGGTGTCAATGGAGATCACAGATTTGCGGGCAAAGTTCTGCAGAGTGCCTGTCAAGAACGCCTGAGGAAAGAAGAAGCCACTGATCCAGAAGACAGCCGGGATGCCACCTTGGATCCAGACCTGCACAAAGTTCAGGCGTTGCAGCAGGTCCATGACCCATGAGGACAGCGGCTTGAGAGATGGGTAGGCCTTGGCATTCCAGAGCTCGGGCACGGTATTGTTATACAGGCTGGCAGCCATCAGCTCCAGCTGCAAGGACATCACCACCAGCCCCTTGAGTGCCTTGAGCAGGTCTTGCAGCGTCTGTGTGATCACCTGTAGCAGCCGGTTGTACCTATGGGGCCATTGGCAAGGAAGTGGGCAGTGGGTTGGGGTTGTATGGTAGTATCTATGCTCCCTAGGAAAAACAATGGCAGAAAATAGCAGCTAAGAGCATAGAGCTGGATCAGGTGGCCTGGGTAACACCCAGCTCTGGGTCTTGTCAAATGTGTGAACCTGGACAGGTCACTTAACCTTTTGTGGGCCCCATCTATAAATGGGAATAATAAAAATGTGGCTGAGTGAGAAGGTGGATGTATAGCACTTGGCATGATGCCTGGCCCACAGTGACTCCTGTCGCCATTTCTCTGCAGTCCAGCGGCTGCTGACACAGGGTGGGATGTGTAGTGGGGGCATTACCTAATGACCTCTTGCACCAGCACTGTGTTCATTGATTCCTCATACAGCACAGGGTACTTGCCCATCACCCATTGCAAGTTGATAGGCTCAGGTACCTTGAGCAGAATGCTCTGGGCCACAGCCTCCACTATCTGCAGGGGCAAAGGACACTGGGAGTCAGGGCTGGTCTCTCTTAACACCTGTAGGATTCCACACGCAGAGTTCCTTCCACAGGGCTGCAGGCAGCCTGGTGGAGCCCGGCCCCACCCAGCCCTTGGGCCCCTGCCTCCTGTCACTACCCACCTCCTCCTGGCCCTGGCCACCCACAGAGGACGATTTGGGTTGCAGCTGGATGATGGCACCCAGCAGGGCAAACGTCTCATTCTGGGCAAAGGTGATGTTGGCATTGTCATGCAGGCCGAAGATCTCAGGCATGTCATTGAGTGGGAGACTCTTGATGTAGGAGAGGTAGCCCTAGGAGGTAGGAGGGCGCAACTAAAGCCCCTGCCTTGCTCTACTGCAGCCTTCAGAGTAACCCTCCAGTTGGGTGCATCCCCATTTGTCAGCCCTGGTTGTGACCCTTTCACATGTCCCTGTTCTTGGGACTCCATAGCCTCTAAGGCACCATGTGGTATGCCCCTTGCTTCCCTCCCACTCCCCTTCTCACTGCTGTCTACTCCCTGCTTCTCCATTCAGAAGCTCAAAACTGTCATGCCATAGGCCCTCTGCACTGATGACCCTCCCAACACAGCCCGGGCTCATGACTTCTCCCCCACATGTTCCTCAGGGAGCCCTCCCTGACTGCACAGTCGGCCTGGTTACCATCTTGGAGGTAGGCCCTGACCCTTACCGAATAGTTACATTCAGGGAGTGGCTGGGCTGAGTGGGAGTTTGCCTACCCTAGAGCCAAACTCCAGGGGGCAGGGACTGACTCCACCTCCCTTACCCTGGCTATCCTTGTGGGATGGATTAATCAATGAGAAGAAGCTACCGGAGGGCAGGGGCCATGTCTCTTCTCACCCAGCACCAAGGTGTTCACAGGACCTCAGGACCCCAGTTTGGCAGGCCCCTCCCACACTGCCCGTGGGGGCGGCTCACGTTGAGGTCATAGGTGGGTTGGATCTGGTGGTAGACACCCGAAGGGCTGTAGCAGTGCTCAGGGGAGAGTACAGCGGAGTTGTAGAAGTCCTCCAGGATGTTCATGACGCAGCGCCGGTCCCAGTCATCAGTGACGCGGCCCCCGTAATTGATCTCACCTGCTGTGTACTTGAGGACCTATGGAGCAGGTGGGTGAGGGTCCCCTAAGTACCAGAGCCCCTGGTTCCCAGCCTGTCCCCAACCTACCTTGTAGGGGATGTCATCATATTCGTCCAGAAACATCTTGAGCTGGCTGATGCAGATGCGCAGGTCTCCGTCTGTGAACTCGTAGGGGATATTGAAGCCCAGGGGCCCAAACTTACGGCGCTCCAGTGCGTTCCCATGGAACAGGCACAGAGACAGCAGCAGGGACTTGAACTCCATCACCTGCAGGAGGTGGGAGATGTGAGGGGCGGGGTGGGGGCAGGTAGGGCAGGCATGTACCAAGTGTGCCTCACCTTGCGACAGGAGTTGAGGAAGTCATCACTGAGGCTGCTGTAGGACTTCATCAGGTTGGCCTTGACACCACGTGGTGGCTCAATGGTCATCTTGGAGCCATTCTGCAGGATGGACACTGGAAACTTGTTGCTGGGCAGGCTGGTGAGCCACAGGCGGAAGTCTCGGTGCACCTGGTGGCCATGGCTCCATATGAGCGATGAGGCCCAAACCTGGTGACCACCCCAACACGAGGCTCCCTCCTAGCCAGGGAGCCTGGGACTCTACCCCTGGGGTAGGCCAAGCAAGGCTGCATGGACATCTGGGTTAATAATATGGGCTTTGGCAAGTCCCAGAGTATCACTGATCTGTGCTGGGTGGCTCTGCTCAAGTCACATTACCACTTGTACCAGTAACTCAGAGGGTCATTGAGAAGATCTAGTCAGTGCATGGTATGTGGGTCAGTTACTGAGTGCTTGCTATGTGCTTGGGGTTGGGCTGAGTGCTTTGCAGGATCATCTCATTTAAGCCTCATCAGTACCTGATGGATGCATTGTATGTCCCTTCAGCAAGGGAGACCCCAGTGGGCCCGTGACAGGCAGGGTGGCATACCTTGTCGGGGTTGATGTGCTCGATGAGGCGTTCCAGGGCTGGCATCCAGCTTGGTGCCAGATGGCAGTTTTGGAAGAAGACCCACTTGCCCCTCTCTATGGAGCTGCGCATCATGGCTTCTGCCCGAGGGCCCTGTGTGTGGAGCACTGGGTGTTGGGGAGCCAGCTGGCCCACCCCCACGGCCCACGCCCTTCCTCCCTGCCTAGCCCTTACCTGCCCCTGGCCCAGGGAGATGGCAGAGAGCTTCTTGGAGAACTTCATTTCTTCAGCAAACTTGTAGAGGTCGGCAGCAGGGTCTGTGCCAGGTGACAGCACAAAGATGAGGGGTGTGGTGGAGTTGGAGTCTTTGAATACCACTGACAGGTTGGCAGTCTGCAAGGGCAGGGAGATATGCTAGGACCACCTAGGGCTGAAGAGGGACAGGACCACGGCAAGGGAGGGGGATCCTGGGGTTTGCAAAGAGATCCCAGGGGCTGTGAGGTGGGGCCCCAAATCTCCCAGAGACTTTAGGGGGTGGGCGGAAGTCCTGGCCTGGCTGAGGCTGCAAAGCTGTCTATCCAGATGCAGCCAGGGCCCTGGGACTGGGATGGGCATTATACCAGGGTACCAGTCCTGCCTAGGTGCCAGCACTTGCCTGGGGCTCAATGAAGCGTGGTTCCAGGTGGGTAGACACAAAATCCTGCATGGCATTGGTAACCTTGTCCCCTCGAAGGCAGCGGAGGACTAGAAGCTTCTGGAACTGGTCCAGGTATTGGTCCCAGATGCCAGGCAAAGGCTGCCTACAACAGTGCCCACATCTCCCTGAGAGCTGGCCTATGGGAGGTCACTGTACCCAGAGAGTCTACTGACCTGACAGCAAGGGATGGGGTTAGCCCAGGGACACAGGGTTGGGAGAACGGAAGTGATATGGCCACAGCTTCAGGGCAACCCAGGTAGCCACTCAGAGAAGGCTCCTGGGCAGGCCTTTTCCTAGGGTCTCACCCTTTTGATGTGCCCATCCTGCCATACTCTGGGACCCTGCTAACCGGTGGGGCTCAAGGCTGTCAAAGATCATCTGGAATTCTGGGAGGTGCTTCACAAAGTCAGAGGAGAAGGAGGAAAAGGCTGGCAGGTTCGAGAGTGCCAAGATGTCTCGCCAGGCCCGGTCTGACAGCCAGTCTGGTGCAGGATTCTCAATCATAGTCTGGATGGAGCCCCCTGACAGGAGGTAGCGCCACTCGCTCTAGCAGGGGACAGGAGGAGGCTGGTGCCAGGGCCTGTGGCCAGTTGTTCCCCACCTCTGTGCACCGTACCACCCTCACCCGGAGAAACTGAGACCCCCCTTGTGGGTGGTAGTCAAATAGGTCTGGGTTAGTGTCCTCACTCCACCTTTTGCTGGTGTGCCCCTAGAGCAAAGGCTTGGACCTCTTAAGGCCTCAGTCTCCTATTCGAAAAGTAGGACAAATCAGAACTCCAACTGCTTCCCAGGCAAGAGCCCAGTGCCTCGACCTCCTGGGCTCTAGCAGTGGTGGCTGTCACTCCCACTGGAAAGCAGGGCTTTCCACTACACCACGTAATACTGGGGGCTTCTTGAGAGTGTGCGCTCCTGGCCAAAAAGGTGTGGGGGCCCCAGGCCAGGCTGTCCCTGGGGACAGTCTCTGTGTTCACCCACATACTCTGTGAACCTTCTCAGAGTTCACAGCATCACAGCTCACCATTAACTCAGGATATTCTGGCTGGCTTTTTAATTGTAATTGTAATTTTTAGAAGTTTTTAAGAGATAGGGTCTCGCTGTTACCCAGACTGGAATGCAGTGGCATAATCATAGCTCACTGTGGCCTTGAACTCCTGGGCTCAAGCGATCCTTCTGCCTCAGCCTCCTGAGTAGCTGGTACTACAGGTGTGTACCACCATGCCCGGCTCATTTTTTTTTTCTGTTTTTAGTTGTTTGGCTAATTTCTTTCTATTTTTAGTAGAGATAGGGTCTCGTTCTTGCTCAGGCTGGTCTCGAACTCCTGGGCTCAAGCAATCCTTCCGCCTTGGCCTCCCAGAGTGCTAGGATTACAGGCATGAGCCACTGCGCCTGGCCGCCCAGGCTGGTCTTAAACTCCTGTCTTCAAGCAATCCTCCCACCTTGGCCTCCCGAAGTGCTGGAATTATAGGCATGAGCTACCATGCCTGCCCTTCTGGCTGTTTTTAACCAAGGAATCATGTGTCCTCTGCCCCCTTGCTCTTTCTGTGCCCTTGTGTCTAGCATTCCCTTTCCTTCTACCCTGTTCTCAGGCCCGCAGCAAGGCTGGCCACCCCCCAGCCATCTCACTGCCCATGCACCTGGTTGATCTTGCCCTCGTTCATCATGATGCGGACACACAGCAGGAAGGCAAACATCAGCTTGTGCTTCTCGAAGAGGCTGCGGCAGACGTTGCTGTAGAGGCTGTAGGTCAGGTAGCGGTTGATGTTGCTGATACGCTTCTTGAGGTGGTCTGTAGGGCATGGAGGTGATGGCAGAGTGTGGGGAGAGGTGAGAAGTAGGCAGATCCCCGCTATCCAGCCCAGCCTTGCCGCCTCCCCAGCAGCCATAGGGGCAGCCTGGGCCTCCCTTAGGGTCACTTGGTGTCCCCAGTGAAGGGGCTCCGAGGAAGGGTGTGTGATGCTCTTATGCAGGCGGCCTCAAACCACGGCCCGCGGGCCACATGCGGTGTTTTTGTCTGTTTGTTTTTTACTTCAAAATAAGATATGTTTCTAGATTTCGGTTTCTTGAAAAAATAAAACAAAATAAGATATGTGCAGTGTGCATAGGAATTTGTTCATAGTTGTTTTAAAACCATAGCCTAGCCCTCCAACGGTCTGAGGGACAGTGAACTGGCCCCCTGTTTAAAAAGTTTGAGGACCCTTGTGTGAGTCAGATATGAGTGTGTTCAGGTGAATGTGGGCATGAGTTTACATGCAGATATCTCACAATGGAAATGTGTCCGCACGGGTCATATCTACATTGGAATGCGACCCTCGTGTGCACTGGTGCCAGCACTACCTGCCCTCTCTGAGTTTGCGATGCCCGAGAGGAAGATGTTGAGAAACCACTCGAGGGAGTACTGGTACATGGGGTCCACGTTGGCCAGGTCAGACACGCAGAAGAAGAGGATCTGGGTGCGGACGGCCACAGGTATGTACTCCATGCGTGTGAGGTCAATGTCCTTCTCTGTCTGCTCTGCAATCCTGACCTTGGCCTGGGGTGTGGTGTGGGAGGAGGTTCAGGCCCGGGCAGGCTGGCAGAGCAGAAGGCCGGGGTGGGTGGGGGGTGGGGGCAGGCCTGGGGCGGGTGGGGTGGGCAGGCTCTTGCCAACCTGGATCTCAGCAGCCTTCATCTTGGAAGCTTCCAGCACCTTGATGAGCTCTGTGTCATCCACAGGGTTGCCCTCAGAGGAGCTGAGGCGGTATAGGATCTGATCTTCGATGTCTTTCAGCTCCTGACGCATCTTGGCATTACTGATAATCAGCTGGTTCTTGGCCTCCTCCAGGTCAGGTCGCTCCTCAGCCACTACCTGGCCCAGTAGCTGGTCCTCTAGGCCACTGCCAGTGGCAGGAGACACCAAGTCTGTAATACCTGGTGGGCCCCAGAGGGCCAGCCTTGAGCCTGCTCACGTTTCTACCTGTGCACCCAGGGCTCTAAGTGCCCGGCATCCTTGCCAGTGTCAGCCTGGGAAGCCTAGCCTCCATCTCAGGCTAAGGACTAGTGCACACCCTGCCTTCAAAGTGACCAGTTCTCAGTGAGACCCTGGGTGGCAGCCTGGAATTCTAGAAGGGGCCAGCCAGTTGGATGTGTGACCCGCTGGGGTCTCCAGACACCTTCCCAGCAGGAGGGAGCTGTGGGCGACCCATAGGGATAGGCCTTAAGGGCATTTTCATGCCCTGGCTTGTGGAGTGGTTCATAGTGGCCACTGGAATGGAGGCCTTGGCATGGAGCAGGCTTGTGGGGTGTGGGCTCTGTATGGGTGACCAGCGAAAGCCATGGAGCCTGGGCTCATGGCGGCAAGGGTAGGAAGCAGGGTTGGGTGCAGGGAGCCACAGTGTGCCCAGGTCAGGGCTCTGGGACAGCTCTGAGGGTGAGGGCACAAAGGCCTGGCGAGGGCTAAGCTGGAGAGGAAGTGTGCCTGGAGGGGGCAGGGCTGTTGGCCAGGGAGGCTAGGAACCCTAACCAGGGATCCAGATGGGTTGGAGGCAGGGGTTCTAGGGTGGAAATGGTGGCAGGTAAGGGGGGCTGGCAGGAGGGCCTGGAAAGAAAGGCCTGGAATGCCTTCCTCTGGGAGGAAACTGGCGGAGGCTTTGAGTTGGGGAAAGTCTCACTGAGTCCTGGCCCAAGGGTGGGAGAGGGCAGCCAGGAAGGTGGAGGCAGTACTCATGCTTGGGGCCCTGAGGGCTGGGGGCTTACCTGGGTGACAGGGTAAAGTTGATGAGGGTGAGTTTGGTGGAGATCTCGGGTGTATAGTGTGGGTTGGGGAGCTTGGTGGTGATGTACATCCTGAAGTCCTCGTGGTAGGGGATCACTGTGTCCCCCAGCTTCAGCACAGTGTTGCCCTGCTGCTTGTATGTCTGTAGGGGTTGGGATGGGCAGGGCCTGAGCCTCACCGGTGTGGGCAGGGAAGGGAGCTGCCCTCTGCCCTGTCCCGGGCCCAGGCCCCCAGCCCCCACAGGCCCACCTGCTTGAGCAGCACGGGCTCCAGGGCTGGGTCCAGCTCCTCGCCCACGTTCTCCAGAAGACACGGCTTGCCAAAGCGGATGGCGTTCTCCATGCTGCGCAGGAAGTCGCGGTCACTCAGCTTGAACACATCCAGCCCATTGTCCTTCTCCTGCGGGGCAAGGGGGCAGGTGGGGATCGTGGGCACTGAGAGTCACCCCTGTGCAGTGGCGGGGGTGGGGGATGCCCAGTGGGTGGGCTCACCATATTCTTGATCCACTTGTTGGCCTGGCCCTGAGGGTCAATGAAGTGGGTCCAGCGCTGGGAGAACTGGTTGATGACCCCGTTCTCCACTGACAGTGTGTCGTTGGGGAGGCCAGCGATCTGTGGAGGGCCAGACGCAGGACTGGGTCAAGGTTTTCATGCAAACAGGGCCTCCTGGGGCATCAGCTACTCCCAACCTCATGCTCTGGCTAAGGACTTCCCTCTCCTTATTGCACCCCTTGGGGGGGCAGGTGGCAATATGGGCAAGGGCTCAGCCCCCAGGACCCCCTGCCTCTCTCCTGCTCCTGGTGCCCCCCCTTTGCTGGACCTTTCTGTCCTCTTGCCTACTGAGTCCTCACTCAGTGGTTCCGTCTTCACGGGGCCCCCACCCTATCGAGCCTCCTGGCCTTCGCCCGTGCTCAGCCTCTGCCTACAGCCTCTTCTCTCCCTTTGCCAACTCTCCCTGCCCTTCAGACACAACTTCTCTTAGGAAACCTTTCTTAACCCTCACTCTGGATACTGCTCCCCAACCCCCACCCCACACTATTAAAAGGACCCATTAAACTCACTCCCCACATTTAGCTGGCATCTGTGCCACACTCGCCCAACTTTCCTCTCCTCTCCCACCCACCACCCTCTTGCTGGGCCCAGGAAGGGTCAGAGGAGGGTTTGGGAAAGGAGAGTAGAAGGGAGGCAGGAGGCTCCTGGGCGAGCCCGGACCATGGCACAGGCCCTGTCTGGTCACTCCTGCCCCTGGGGTGGGCACCTGCCACGAGCGAATCTTCACAGGGTTCCCCAGTGTCCTGATCAGTGTGGGCTCGGAGGTATGTGGAACATCGTGGATCATGAGCTGCTTGACCCAGCTGTCGTAGAGCACTGTGCGGTACTGGCCCTGGGGAGATGCCAGACTCAGGGCCACCACTCCATGACACCTGTGGAACACTCCCCACCTCCTGCTACACCACAGCACTCAGCAGTTGCACACAGGGGTCAAGAGTTCGGATGTGGAGCCAGACGCCTGGCTCCACATCCGAACTCTTGACCCCTCATTCTAGTCCCACTTTGGGTGACTTCCTTGGCCTCCACAAACCTCAGCACCCCCATCTGTGAATCAAGGTGATACTAACAATGCCCAACCGTAAAGGCGGCTGTGAGGACTAAATAGAATACATAGATGGAGTGTTTAGAACAGAACAGCACCGGCACAGAGCAAGTGTGGAAGTGCAAGTTCCCGCTAGGGGGGTTTTCTGGCTTTTTGTACGCCTCGCACCGGCTGCCTCTGAGAGGGGCCTGCCTCGTGCTCGCTGGACAGCTAGGTGAGGGGACAGCTGCCCTGCAGGCCCCTCATGGAGGTAAGGCCGAAACGAAGGGCCTCTTTGGGCAGAGCTGCGGGCTCCCTACCGTGAAGGGGCCCAAGTAGGCCACAAAGCCGGCAGCCACCAGCACGTCGCCGGAGATGTTGTTGAGCATGTACTCCAGGTTCTCCACCGTCTCCTGCCAGCGCACCTTCTCGTCCGACAGCCCGTTGATGAGCTGCAGAGGCAGCCCCAGGAGGTTGGGCTCTGGGAGGCTCAGCTGAGGGCCTGGGGCTGCCAGGGAGGGGTGTGGACAGCCCCCCAAGACCTGCCCACGCCCCAGGCCTTTCATCCTTGGCGGAGGAGGGTGCGCACCTTGTCTGCGCGTCCCAGCCGCTGCTCACACTGATCACACTTCAGCTCCAGCTCCTCTTTCTTAGTGAGGCATTCTCGGTACTTGGTCTGCATGGTGGCAATGCCGTTCTCCACCTCGAGAAGGCGCTGCTTTGCCTCCTCCAGGATCCGCTGGGTGACCTCTAGGTCATCCTGTGCTTCCCGCAGGGCTTGCTGTGGAGGACAGAAGGCATGGGGCTAGCTCACCCATACCCCAGGGAGGGGAGCCCACCCCCACCAGCTCTGCTCAGTCCTCACCCTCTTGGGCTCCACAGCCTTGGCCACGAAGTGGTACTTGTGCATGGCGCGCACCCACTGGCAGATGGAGGTGCAGGCCTTGGACACCTTGGCAATGGCGGCTGGCTGGAACTCTTCATTGTCGATGTATGGCTGGATGGCTTTGATCACTGCCTCCCCAATGTTGTCCTGGGGTGGGGACACTGGGCCTCACGAGGCTGCTTCTCAAGGGTGGCAGGGGAAGGACTCTGCTGGGAGGTGGGACCTGCTGAGGGACACCTTGACCCTGCTTCTATGCCCCATGCCCTGGGCAGGCCTCAGTATAGACGGGCTTCTCCTTAAGGAACAGCACAGCCCAGAAAGGCTGGCCAGAAAAGGGACTTCTCTGTCACCAGAATTCTAGATAATATGATTAGAGAGATCTTCCTGGGAAAACTATGGCAGTTTCAAGATCTGATAACACATAAGGCCCCATTTGAAAACTCATCTGAAGGCCAGGGCTGCCTCCTGAAGGCAACGCCACCAGCAGGTGGAGGGGAGCATGTTGTTCTGATGCCCAACCAGGCTCATGTTCAAGGGAATATTAATTCCCACCCCGAGAGCCTACCACACCCTCCAGGGCTCTTGTCCCACTCAGGGAGAGCCCAACCTGTAGTTCATGAGAGGCCCAAGAATGTGCATTGTTTATGAGCTCCCAGAGACCAGAGCTTGGGCCCTGCGTGCTGGCCGGGAGCACTCCTGGCCTGGGTGTTTCTCTCAGAGGAGCCTGATGAGGGGGGCCTCTGGTTCCCATCTGATGGAAGAGGAGGAGGAGGGACGGGGACACCCACAGGGATTCCAGCTGCTTCTGAGATGGGTACGGAAAATGCCCAGGGCCCAGACACTGACACGTGGGGGTAGGCAGTGGCCCAGGTGGGACGGGCAGCTGCACAGGGGCCCTCCTAAAGGACTGTGGGTGTCAGGCTGATCTAACTCTGGCACAGCCCTGAGAGAGCACATACCCAGGGACACTGAAACCCCAGATGCCCAGAGAAACCCAGAGACAAAGAAAGCTCAGATGCTGAGGCTGAGGGAGAAAGGTGATGACTGAGCACATGGGGATGGTCTTGCATGGAGCTGCAGGGAAGAAAGGGCATGAAAGACTCTCCAGGCTGTGGGTGACATCCTATGGGGCTGCTCAGGTCCCAATTTCCTCAATACCCATCTGTCTGTCTGTCACCATACCAGACTGAGAGCTCCTCGGGGCCAGGCTCTGAGCCTAGTCAGCTGTGGGCTGACTCTGCAGACAGAGACCACGGCACACGCAGACGCTGTGGTGGGACAGGCCCGTCTCCGGCTCCACTGCCCTGCTGTGTCCTGTCCTCACTCACGGGCTGGCCTGGATGCCTGGCATGCTCACCTTGTCAAATTTGAAGAGGCTCTCTAGGAAGCGGCCCGGGTCCTGCAGCAGCCCCTTGCCTGGTTCCCAGTAATCATCCACCTTGGTGCCTGGTTTCTCTCCAGGCACCTTCTTGGGCTTAATGCCCTTCATGATGCACACAGCTTCTATGACCAGCTTCACGCCTGGGGGTGGTCTCTGCATAGCACGTACCTGTGGGCCAGACCACGGGTGGGGAAGGGGAAGGCCCAGCATGAGTGGGTACCCCTAGGCAGGGACCTTGCCAGAAAGGTTGGCCCCACCAAACAAGTCCCGACCACCACAGGACAAAGGGTGTACCCAGACCCAGCCTCAGCCTGTGGCTCCTCCTGCTCCTCAGGTCCCCACGCCCTTGCCTGGGCCCTGGGGGCTAGTACAAGGAGGGCAGACAGGCAGCTGGGTTCCAGCCCAAGTTTTGCCCTCTCCTCTTGGTGCCTGGTCCCCAAAGGATGTGCAGAGGAAGGATTAAGACTCAAGAGGACAGCAGAGAGAGATATGAGAGGGAGTACCAGGCACCCAGCTGCCCACCTCGGTCACGTCGTTCTTATTGAGGTTGCGCAGGCTGGCCAGGGCTGCATCCAGGGCTGGCAGCGCCTCGTCCAGATCCTTCTGGGCATCATCGGCAATAGCTTGTGCCTTCCTGGCCTTGTCGTTGGCCTTGATCTCTTCTGCCTGCACTGAATTCCGGGTCTCCTCAGCGATGGCTGTATCCACCTGGGGATGGGAGCCAGGGAGAGCCCAGCTGCTGGCCAGTGGCAGGCCCTGGCCTGCCCTCTTCCCCTTTCTCCTCTCCGCGTCTCTGGCTCCCCAGATGGAAGGAAATGAGCACTGGGATGCCCTGCTCTGCAACAGCCCTCCAGCTACGATGTGCCATGGAAATCTGGGAATATCAGGAGCCCCTTCCATATCCTGAGTGCTCGCCATGAGCACTCACATGGGGCTCCTGCTAGGTGTGAGCATAAGTGTCCCACAGGGCAGGGCTCCCTCAGGCACCTTCATGCAAGACAGAGAAAGGCCCTCCTCCCACCTTTCTTCCATCTTCTGGAAAATTTTGCAATACACTGACTTTGCAGAGCAGGACACTTGACTACTGCTGTCATAATGAACATACAAATCTGTCATGTCTGTTGTGAGGATGGGGCCCTCCACTGCGGGGCCTCATGCCATACAGAGCCTGCACCTCTGCCTGAGGTGGCCCTGCCCTCAGTCATGTTGTGAATGTCAGTGCTATCTGGGGTTGCTTGGATTCTTCTGCCTTGGTTTTCACTGGTCCCTTGTCGGGTGCAATGTCTGCCACAGGATAGGTCTGACCAAACATTTCTTGAATGAATGAATGACTACTGAATGAGGAAACTGGGGCACACAAGGGCTGAACAACTTGCGGTGGTCAGGAAGCTAGCCATCCTGTGCTTGTCTGGAGCTGCTGAGCACCCTTAGACAGGCTCAGACCTCGGGCAGGGGGCCCGGGAGCACCCCAACCTTGATCTGATCCATAGTGAGTATGGTGTCCTTGGCAGCCTCCTCCAGCAGGGGGCGCATGATCTCCAGATCCTCCTGCATCTTGGCCACATCCTCCGAAGTGCTCAGCAGCTGGGGTTGGGGCACAGAAAAGAAAACAGGTGTGAGGGGGCAGAGGGAGCCGGCCTACTGGGCTGCCCTCATTCATGAGAGAGAGGCCACGGGCATCAGCTTCAGTGGCCCCCATGTTGCCCAGTGGATCCCAATGGAAAGGAGTCAGTGCCCCAAGAATATGTGGGTGCTCTGCTTTAGTGCCTTTGGCTGGCAACTTCTATTCTTTCAACAAAGGGGGAGGCCACCCATTGAAGCCCCACATGCTGTGGTGTGACAGACCAGCTGGGTCACCCTGGACTGAGACCAAGCGGGCAGAACCACAGGCAGCCAGCCGTGGTCCTCGAGGCCTCGCTCGCTGGGGCCCACCTTGTCAAGGCCACTCTTCATGCGGATCTTGGCAGTTTTCAGCTCCACTTTCTTCTGCTCGATGAGGATGGAGAAAATATTGAGCAGCTCCAGGTAGCTCTTGGGGGTCACATAGTTGTGGCGGGCCAGCTCTGCCAGGTAGTCCACACATTTCTTGGCCACGGACTGGTGAATATGCACACAGACCTGAATCTGTGGGTAGGGGACCACTGAGGCCAGCCACATAGAGGCCCCAGCAAAGGCAGGGCCCTGGGCGCCCAGAAAGCCAAGGAGGGAGTGTGGCAGGGACCTCCATGCCTCTCACACTGACTCTCATGATCCTTCTGTGGTCTCTGGAGTTGTGTCAGGGGCTCTTGCAAGAAAGCTGCCACGAGGCCCTCAGGCAATAAGGGAGACAGCAACTGAGTAGCTATGTGTCCAGCACCATGACAACCTGCAGCTCTCCCCATTTTACAGATGAGGAAACTGAGGCTGAGACAGGTAAAGCCATCTGACCAAAGGCTTACCCTCAGGGTGGGCCTTTCACCCAGGCCTCAGTGATCCCGAGCCCATGCCCCAAACTTAACAGCTCCCCGGAGGGCTTGCTCCTCACCAAGGCACCTACCAGTCCTCTAATAACTTCAGCGGAGGATTCCAGTTCTGGGATCTCATTTAGAAACCTGGTGGCCACAGACTCCAGTGCCTCTCCTGGCCACTCATTAAACCAGTCAATGGTGCAGCAGTTGACCAGGGAGGGGAACTGCCTCAGGCGAGCTCGGAAGACCTCTCCGATGGGGCTGGGAAACCAGGGATCCAAATGAGGCCCAGAGACACTGACTAAGCCCCCAGGAACTGAGAACCCAGGGCCCTTCCACAGCCCTGTGGCATGGCAGCCAGGACAAAACAGCACAGCAGCCTTGGCCCAATGGCACGCCGGCCAGGCCCAAGTGTCCCTGGAGCCAGCCCCACCCACCCCGTCCTGCTGACCAGGTCTGGCCCAACGACAGCGGCCGTACCTCATGCACAGGACCATGTGGATGTTGTTGCGCACACGCCCGGTGTAGGCCGCCATGAGATTGGCCTTGGTGGGCTGCAGACCCTGCTCCTGGATGTAGGGCCGCATGGCGTTGATGATCTGGTCCTGCTCATCCGCGGCATAGATGTTGGGAATGTCACCTGAGTTTAGAACGTTGTTGATGTCTTCCAGGAAGGACTCGTTCTTGATCTGAGGAGGAGAACATGGTCGGAGAGCTAAGCCCCTGCGTGTTGGACTCCACAGCCATGGTCTCACTGGACCTTCACAACAGCCCCATTTGACAGACTGTGCCACTAAGGCTCAGAGAAGTCACACCAGTGACCTCATAAGTGACCTCATAGTAAGTCTAGGACTTGCACCCAGGCCTGCCCCACTGTGGAGGCTCTGAACATAAGCACCGGGCTATGGCAGGACCTGGGTCTGGGTAGGGGATGTGACATTTTCCTCTTCACGTTCCAGGCCTCTCTCTATGCCTCAGTTTACTCACAGGAGGAAACCATGGCCACAAGCAGAGAAGGGTCCCTGTCTACCTCACATGGTGTGGGCATCCTCGCTTTCCTGACTAACTCAGCGACTGTCTGTAGGGAGCCCTGGGGTCGGGATAAGGCTGGGAGCAGAGGGGCTTTTGTCCAGGGTGAGGCACATTCTGGGGCTTCAACCTAGGCCCCTGAGCCCAACCCTGACCACCAGCCAGGCTGAAGTGCTGCTCTAATTGTCTTGTGGCCTGAGAGCAGCAATCTCTCCTTCTCTCAGAGACCTGGGGAGGGGCCTTGTTCCTAGGGAGCCCCAGAGGAAGCAATCCCCAAGAGGGGAGCCACGGGTCCCGGCACTTTGGGCACAAGTCCTATGGTCCTTGTGGTGGGCATCTGTTCGCCAGCGAGTGGGGTGCCAGGGCCTTTGTTATCCTTGGGGCATAAGCAATGATCTATAACCCCCTTAGCTCTGAGAGGTCGGGTTTGACCACATGCTCCTGACCTGCCCATCTGTGGCCCCACCTGATCCCAGTGATCCCTTCTGAGACCTGCCCAACTGACAGTGATCTGGGCATGAAGGACTGACCCCCTTCCAGGATACTACACTGGGATGAGGCTGTGTGCAACCTGCCCCAAGCCCTGCCCTTGCTGTGGTGGTGGCACCTGGGTGTCTGAGAACAGGAAGGTGATAGGCAGGCTGTGCAGGCCCGCCTTGAGCAGGACCTTCTTGACATCTTCACGCCACTCAGACATGCCATAGTTCTTGGATAGCTCAATCTGGAAGCACTCATACTCGGCCCTGGAAGCAGGAGCGTGGGTTGAGGTGTGCCAGGGGCTTGGAGCTAGGCAGGGAGGGCTGGTGGGTACCCAGACCCCACCCTGACCATCTGGAGTCTTGCTCCCATCCCAGGCAGAACTGCAGACTCTCCAGGCCCTGAACCTGCTCTTGCCTCCAGGCCTTTGCTCAAGCTGTTCCCTTAGCCTGGAAGGTGCTTCCCTCCCAGCCACCCAGCTTTGATTCTGAGGGCAGCCCGTGGCCACCTCCCCTAGGCATCCCTCTGCATGCCCCCAGCTGCCCTCCCTCCTTGCAGCACCCCAGGCACTGCTGTGGCCTCTCTTTGGAGCCCGGGTCCTGCTCCCCTCTCGTCAGAAGCCCACGGCTGGGTGGGTCTGCCTCAGTGCTGCCCGAGGCTGCCACCACTGTGGAAGACCGCGTGGGTCAAGCCAACAGTCTGCCACTGGCCACCTAGTGCCTGCCGCGCCTGGGGGCCCTCACATGTGCGAGGCGAGCCGCGTGAGGGAGCTGCGGCCGCTGCCGCCCACGCCCAGCAGGAGCGCGTTGCCCAGCGCCTGGCGCAGAGTGCGGCTGATGCGGCAGATGTGGCCCATGGCGTCCATGAAGAGCACCAGCTTCAGCTTGGCCGTGTTGATCTGGTTGTAGTCCTCCATGTACTCCTCGATCACCTGCATCATCTGGGGAGCCGGGGGCGGGCGGGAGAGTGGGCTCTCTCTACTGCAGGGCTCCAGGTCCCCTGCCTTTTCTCTGTGACCTGGCCAGCTGCACCTTTGCCCCTATGGGCTCAAACCCTAGCCGGGGCCTTGAACATTCCCAGGCACTGATAAACTTGTTTAGGCTGTTGCTTAACCACTCCGGTACGGCGCTCACTGGCCGCGAAACCGTGCCCACAGGTGGCACTCATGGTCTGCACGACAGTGTGTGCTGTGCATTGACGGCGGATCGGGTTTGCTCCTGTGTGGTGAGGAAAGCCTGAAAGCACTGAAAGCTTGTTTTCCTTTACAGGCAGCTTTACTTGTAATGTAAATCAGAATAGGTAACATATACATATATGTTTTCAGTACGTTATTTTTAAATGTTCACAATTTTATTTTGATAAATGAAAAATCAGAAAAGTCATATCACGGCTGTTGGCTGAAGTTGTGTGTGTTAATCTGTGGCTGTCGACTATAGTCGACGCTGGTACCGAAGTGGTTAAAATACTGAAGGATCAACCATGTTGCTAAGCATGTAGAAGTGAGCCCCGCCCCCTGCTAAATTCCTTAACCCTCATATGAACTCCACCCCTGCCCCTCACTGTGGACAGGCCTAGGCAGGACATCTCCATCTCCCCTAATAAATGCTTTGGACCGATCTCCATGGCATTTAGTGCTTCTCTCTTTGGAATCTCAAGCAACCCCATCAAGGGGTGGGTTGGGACAGTCCCTTGTAGGAACTTACCTGCTGCTACTTTTGGGGTGACTCCAGTCCTGCGTTCAGCTGGTTGGAAACCCACATACCTATGCCCTCCCTGCCAGGGGGTTACCCCTCCCACCGCTGGCTCTGATACTGTGCGTGGAGGGAAGCTAGGTCTTAACAAGCCAGGTCTGCTGAATGGGGCCTGAGGGCCAGGGTCAGAGCCCTGCCTGCTCCCCTGGGGTTCACTAGGCTGGGGGCCCAGAGAGAGCCAGCGCTCACCAGTGTCCTGACCCTTTGGTTACAGCACGGCGGTCTGTTAGTGAGGACTGCAGAGGGCCTGGGCCCCTCACCTTATTCTCATTGGTGATGAGCTCGTAGGACTTGACGTCGGAGCCTGGCGACATGAAGTCCCCGTAAAGAATGGGCTGGAAGGGGCAGACCTCCTGGAAAGTCACCTCCCACTGCTCCATGCAGCTCTTGAGGAGCTGGTCGAACCAGCTGCGGTCCTCTTCATTCACCAGTCGGTCTCGGTACACACGGCAGTTCTCGTGATACCACAGTCGCAGCAGCTGCACCTTGTCCTGCGGCAGCCCTGGCGTCAGTGTGCGCCCTCCACCCTGGGGCCCTCAGCCGTTTCTCAAAGCACCAGGAGGGTGGGCCACAGCTCCTGGGCCCCTCATCTGGGCCTGGCCTCCCGCCACGGCTTGGCCATAGCCCCGTGGGGGCTGCTGGAACGTGCGTCTGCTGACCGACGGAGGACTGAGCCCGTTGCACGGCGCTGCTGGCCCTCTCCAGGCCCCGGGCTCTAGGTCCAGTCGGCCAAGCGGCTCTGGGCACCCAGCTCCACCAGCTGGCGATGAGCCCCTCAAAGTCATCTCTTCCCCCTCTTCTAGTCCCCATGGCTCCCCTCACCCCAAGCCCAGGAGCTGACCACTCCCCAAGCCCACGGATGGGACTCGCAAATCTCTGACTCTCCATCTTGTACCCGGCCTCTCCCCAGGTGGCTGGACCCCCAGGCTCTTCTCTTGACTCCACTGGCTACAAGCTCAGCAAGGCCAGGGCTAGCCCTGTCCTGTTTGGCCCATCTCCGCAGCCCCGGGCTCCACGTACATGCCCAGTCCCATTCCAAAGGGCAATTCTGTCCCTGCCCACTCCCATGGCTCGCTGTCACCCTTAGGACAAAACTTGAGCTCCAGCCTGGCCCCTGCAGTCCCCAGTGCCCCGACACCCACCCCCTGCTCACTCTCCCAACTGTCCTCACACACAGGCCTTCACCGGAACCCCTCCTTCTCCCTGTCCTTCCCCGGCTCCGTCCTCGGCCCCAAGCATGGGTTTTGCCACAAGATAGGGCTCAGCTGCACCAACGCTGGGCTCTCCAGGGCCCAGCACCCTCAGGGCCTGTTTGGGCAGGAAAGCCTGAAACTGGTGGGCCAAGGAGGACAGCGAGGGCAGCCCGGGCACTGGGGAGGGCGCTGGCCAGATCCTCACCTCGACCTTGGCTGGGTCGGCCATGAGCATGCCCTGGAAGACTTTGGAGAGGTCCCTCAGGTTGAAGGTGTAGTGGGACTTGGCTGGAGTGGGCAGCAGCTGGGAGGTGATGGTTGTATACACCATGATGGTGGCTTCCACGAGGGGCTCCGTAAAGTGGGCAATGTGAGGGGCCCCGGCTGGGGAAATGAGAGAGTGGCCTGAGGCACACAGGCAGGAGCCTCTGCAGACCCTAGCCTCCCTGCCTTTGCTTGTACTGTGTCCCCCATATCCCTTCCCCAGCCTTTAGCCAGCTCCAACGGCCCCACCTCGAGGTGAGGAATCTCCTGCTCTGGACATCTTTATAGCTGGCATGCTGTCAGTGTGGCGGGCACTAGGACACACCCACGGAATTGGGGGCACGAGTGGGGTCAGCGCTGGGCGGGGCCATTGCTGTCTTGCGCCAGCTCTGAGCCACATGAGGGGAGGGGTCGCAAGGTCCACACAGGCCTTAGGAGTGCTTGTCAGTGACGTAGGAGGCCTGGAGGCAGTGCTGACTTTCGGGGCTCTGAAGGGTTGCAACCTGCAGCCTGTTCCCACTACTCCTGCGTCCATCTTCTCACTCTGTGAAAACTCCAGCTCTTCACTGGGGAGCCAGAATTCCATCAGTGGGAACTTGGGGTGACAATGACCAGATCAACAAATAAGGGAGACAGTATATACGTGACAAGTACTATGGGGGGACTTGCAGCAGGAGAGGTTTGGGGAGTACCAGGGTTGGGCTTGTGGGGCAATTTTCCAGAAATGCTGGGGTCCTCCCCGAGGAGGGCAGCACTCGAGCAGAGACTGAAGAGGCGAGTGGCGAGCACACATGCGACTGGAGGCAGAGCGTCCAGGCGGGGGGCAGCAGGGGCAAGGGCCTGGAGGTGGGGGCAGGCCTGGTACGTTGAGGATCAGCAGGGAGTGGTGAGCAAAAGGAGATGAGGGCAGAGAGGTGACGGGGCCACTGAGGGCAGCTTTGCCTGCCACTGTTGGGATTTGGAGACAGACCACAGATAGGTGAAGGCAGACACAAGGAGCCCAGGGAGGGGCTGTGGCAGGGGTTGGGTGCAGGGGGTGCCCGCAGGGGGAGCCAACAGGATCCCCTGACAGAAGAGGGGTCAAGGTTGGCGCTAAGGCTCCGTCTTATCTTGAGCACCTAGAAGGATGGAGTTGCCACCACCTGGGTCGAGAAGAGTGCTGGGGCGGGGGCACCCAGGAGTTGGGCTTGGGCAGGGTCAGTCTGAGACGTCCGGTGGACGTCCGAGGGGAGATGTGGAGTCGGGCCTTCAGGAGAGCCTCTGGGCCGGGGACGTGAAGGGGCCGTCATAGGCACGAGACAGTTTTTACCGTCAGAGGTGGGACAGACGGTCTGGGAGAGAGTAGCCGGAGAGAGAAGAGGCTGACACTAAACCCTGGTCAACCTGAGAAGGGGTGGCCGGCAGGGAGGGAGGCCTGAGAGATGCGTGCAGCGGGTGGGCCACACTGCTACCCGTGAGGAAGATGAGGACCAAGAGCAGCTGCCTGCTAGTCTGGCCACAGGACGCCAGTGGTGACAAGAGTGTTCCCAGGAGTAGTGGGGGGAGGGCTGGCACAGCAGGAAGAGACAATGCTTTTGCCTTTTGCTCTCAAGGTGAGCAGAGAAAGGGGGCAAAGGCCCAGAGTGGGTGGGCCAAGGGCCAAGGGACAAGAGAGGTTGGTTGTGTTTGGTTGAGAGGGGAGGAGTCAGGCCATCTGTGTGCTGGCAGAATGGCGCCATGGGGAAAGGAGGCCTGGTGTTGGGGGAGGGTGGAGCCACATCCGCAAGCAGGCCCCAGAGGAGGGTGGGCCTTGCTCTGGAGCAGGGCGTCCACTCCTGGGCGCAGCAGAGAAGACGGTCAGCAGGCAGGCGTCAGGGAGGCACAAAGGGGTGCTGTCTTCTGCAGCCTCTTCCAGCTGGTGGCGTGCGGGGCAGAGGCGGGCGTGGGAGAGGGTGGACACTGAAGCGGACAGGGCCCTGATGCGAGGCCCGGCAGGCCCATGAGGGATGCCTGTCCCCAGCAAGTCACTCCACGCCCTCTCCTCGGAGAGCACGGCTCACTTTCGAGCTCTGGCTCTCCACATGAGTGGGCGTTCATCGGATTCCTTTATTCATTCACCCATCTTGCCTTTCCTTTGCATCTACCGTCAGTCGGACACTAACCCGGGCACTGAAGGACTGACTGGTTATGGCAATGGGAGGACGGGCCCACACAGGCAGCCAGTGCTGGTGTCAACCTTCGCTTTGTCACCCAGTGGCCCACATGGGCCTGAGGATGGTTCGCTACAGCGCCTGGGCCCAGCTCCAGCGCCCTGTGGCGGTGCCCCTCCCGGCCAGGCCCTCCCACGCCCCTGCTGGAACTGCACTTACGCACAGGCTCCCGGTAACTTCTTTCTCCAAGGAGCCCATCTAGAGGAGAAGGAGAGACACAAGGCTCAGAGTCAGGTGGACACTTTGCTGCTTACTCTGGCTGGCTGTGTCCAGCTGGGAACCTCCCAAAGCAGCCACTGACGACCCCACCCCTCTCTTCAGAGCAGTGTGCTCCCCACCCCAAGTTGGACATGCAGGCCAGTCCTGGCCTATAGCCCTGGGGGCAGAGCAGGCTAGGCCAGAGGAGGGAAGGCCTGACTTCCATCATGGGTGCCAGGTAGAGTTCAAAGGTCAGAATGTGTCTTGGGTGGGAGGTGGGCTAGGGGGAAATGGCATCCTGAGGTGGACTTTTCTCCAAGCCCCACGAAGGATCAGAGCCACTTTGTCCATTCTATTTTGGTGCTTTGTCCTGATTTACAAAAGTAATATCCACCAGAGTTTCTGAGCAAGTACTAACATGTATTTGTGTACGTACGTGGGTGAAAGCATACACATATGTATGTATGTGTCATATATTCAGCAATCACCACATGCCAGGCTTTATTCTAGATGCCCTGCAGGCAATACCATACTTAACCCTCATGACTTGCAATGTTAGGTACTAATATTATCACCCATTTTACAGATGAAGAAACTGAGGATTAGATAGATTCATGAGCTTGCCATAGGTAATAGAGGTGAGTAAGGGGTGAAGCTGGGGTTGTGGTCAGTGTTTAGCCACTCTACCCTTTCCATGGCTGTCCATCTATCCTTGGCATGACTCAGCTGTGCTGGGCTTGGGTCTTTGCCCATGGCCTCCCCTGCCCTGACCCAGTACTCACCTGTCCAACTGCCCAGGATGGTGGAGAAGATGCGTTTCTTGCTGACCTCCTCCATCTCGGTGAAGGACAGGTAGTTGAAGTGACGCTTCAGCCTCGGGGTGATGGCATTCCTGCCTCCACCCGGGGGGCCCATGGCACAGACAAAGTTGATGTCCACCAGGTGCTTAAAGGCTCCTGGAGTGAGGGCAGGGCGTCAAGAAGGGCCCTGCCCCAAAGGCCACATTATGGCCTTTGTGGACATCCCCTCCATAAAAAATTTAAAATTATAATTTACAACAGTACTGGCATAAAGACAAATATATTAATACATATTAAAAAAATTTTTTGACCTAAAAGGTCATCCCCCTCACCTACTGATTTTAAGAGAAGTTAACACATTTTCACGGGCCCCTACCAGTATGACGGGCCTTCAGCCTTATGTCCCCTGTACCCCCGCCCAGCACCCCAGCCCTCACCCACGGCGCAGGACGGCCGCACGCACCGATGATCTTGCGGTCGTACCAGCCGCCGTGGTCCATCCACTGTCGCAGCAGCTCTATGGGCGGCTGTGCACCGTATGTCTCCAGGGCCGGCATATTCAGGTCGTCGATGAAGAAGATGAAGTTGCGCCCCAGGGGCGGCCCGAACACACCCTTCCGCCTGTGGGGAGGGGCTGTGTGAGCTCAGCACCCAAGGGTACCAGGTCCTCTGAGAACCCAGGGGCGACAGGATGGCAGCTCTGCCTCTGGGAAGCTCTCATTAAATTTCAGCCTTCTCCAAATTGCTAGACCTCTTGACCAGCCCTTCATCTTATTCTGAGAGTCCTGGGACCTCTCAGACCGTCTGGCCTAGGACAACAGGTGCCTCAAAGACAGACGCAAGGCCCAGCCTGAAAGGCTCCGCAGGAATTCTTCTGGGGGGAAGGCTCTGGAGCAGTCTTCGAGGGAGCCCTGGGCCCTTTGGGGAGCTGCCAGCTTCCCCTGGGAGGTTTCCAGCAAACACAGGAACATCAGTTGTCAGGAGGTGAGACAGCAGCTGGTTCAGCTGGGCTGGGGGGCACTGGGGCTAAGGATGGAACAAGGGGTGCCCTGCCTCTTGTCCAGCTTGCTGTCAATGAGGTCCTGGGTCTGGTTGGCTGAAGTGCGGGCTGAGAAGGTAAGGAAGTGGCTGATGTACTCCAGGGGCAGGTTCTTGAGGAGCTTGTCAGAGATGGTGAGCGTCTTCCCCGTGCCCGTCGGCCCAACACACAGCACCTGAAGACCGGGGACCGTGCAGGTGGTGCACACTGCACCCAGCACACAGTGTGGGAGGCTAGCCAACCCCCACCCTGGGCCTTGCAGTGGGCGCAGGCGGGCATGGCTGGGGCACTCACGGGCTTGGAGTTGGTGAGCAGCATGCCCAGCAGGTAGGACATCTGCACCGTGTCCATGGTGGGCACGATGATGTTGCAGTAGTTGGTGTCTGGCATCATGGTGAATGGGGCTGAGGAGTCGATCCACTTCACCCAGGCAACCTGGAACCACAAGGGCTCAGGAGGGCCCAGAACCCTGCCCTGCCCCTCTGCTGGCTGTGGCCCTGTGGCCAAGTGCGGCAGGCAAGGAACAGCACTGCTGGGGCTGCTTCTGACGAGGTGGCAAGTCCTGTGCTCTGCTCTCTGGCTGGGGCTAGGGCTCCCAGCACACACAGCCAGGAATGGAGACTCTCTGAACACAGCTGCCCAGCGGGGGCTCCCTAAGGACTGCCAGTCCCTGGGTCTCTTCATGAAGATGCAGGAGTGTTTGCTCTTTAGTTTCAGGCTAGCCAGGAACGATGGGCACTGGTGATAGGTGCATGCTGAGAGGCCACCTGACCTGGGCTCCCCCCCAGCCCTGCCCCACCTCGCAGACTTCTCTTGATGGGGGCTCACTATGGCCAAACCAGCATGTCCCACTGGGGACACTGTTGACCATTAGGCCCAAATGTGCCCTGTAAGCCCCCAGCAGGACTCTGCACAGTGACTGTCTAGTCTCTACAGACACCTCTCTGGCCCCTCCTCTTAGGCCCGGGTCCTGAGCTTGGAATGAGGGTGGGCTCATGGAAGCCTCACTGGCTGATAGTAGGGCTGGGGACACTGAGGTAGGCCACAAGGTCCCTCCACCCCTGGGGAGCCCAGCCTCGGGACAAATGGTGCCTTTAAGCAGCACTGAGGCAGCCAGTCCCCATGCTCAGCATTGGCGTGGGGGGGCAGTGGGTATGGCTGGGGAGGGAGGCACTCTGACACCTTCCAGCCCCAGGCCCAGGTCCAGTTCTGTCATCAGACAGCCAGTGGGACTGCGGTGACCCCCTGTCTGGAAAACAGGCACAATTACAGCCAACCCACAGGTCCATGAGGGTGCATGAGGCGATGTAAATGCCCCCCAGCCTGAGACCTGGTGGCCTCTATGGGGTCATCACTCCTCGAGCAGAACAGCCACCACGCAGGGGCCTGCCCAGCCCAGCCCGAGGCACCTTCTTGCCCTCCTCGTCCTCGTCCTCGTCGTCCTCCGTGTTGCTGATCCCCGCGTCCTCCAGCCTGTAGTCAAACACCAGCCCGTCTCCCGGGAACTGCAGAGTCAGCTGCCAGGGCCAGGAGGAGAGTCAAGCTGCGAGGCCCAGCAGGTCTGTGTGGACTGGTCCCTGGGCCTGGGCCGGGGCTGCCTTCTCACCTTTTCAGCCTCCATCTTGGTCCGCAGCCAGCGGCTGAAGTTGGTGCGGCCTTTGCTGTCCCCAGTGGCACCCACACTCCAGATCAGGGCAAAGATGAACCAGGGCTCGATCAGCTCTGGAATGCGACTCAGCTTCTCAGGGGGTATTTTCTTGAGGCCCTGGGGACAGAGGGAACAGCATATCAGGCTGAGATAGGAACAGCACTGAGGGGCCTGAGGAGGTGGGGCAGGCGCCACATGGCTTTGTTTCTCTACAGTAGACGGATGGTGCGGTCCCATGACCCCTGTCGCCCCAATCTGCTTCTCTCTTCCAGGCCTCTGGGGGCCCAGGCAAGGAGTGGGGCAGGAGGGAGTAGGCACCCAGACCCCCCTTGGGGGGGTGTACCTCTCTAGGCAGAAAGGGCTTGAAGAAGCACTCAAGCAGCTTGAGCAGGCTCATGGTTAGGTTGCCATTGGTCGAGGCAATTACTTCCTTCACCGAGGACCGAACAAAGGCGATGGAGTCCTGCAGGGAGTGAGCACCCAGTTCTCATGGCTGTTGGCCACAGTGCCCTCCGCCCTGCTGGGGCTGGGCATACCTGTGGCCTTGCTTACCTCCAGGAAACTGACAAAGAGGGCCTTAAAATTCTCCTCGTAGGGCCTCAGCAAGGCGGGGAGCTTCCTCAGCCAGCACTCGACGAAGGGCAAGAGCCCCAGGATGCTAGGCTCCAGGTACACCATGCCACAGCGGGACACCGTGGCTGGCGAGGCCACTGCCAGGTCTTGCACCTCGAACATCATGGTCATTGCCTGGAGCCAATACGAAATGTGTGAGTGGGTGGGTTGCCAGTCCCTGGGGCTGGAGAAAGAGCTGCAGGGCTGTGGGAAGGGCTGTCTGTCCTGTGAGAGGCAGTGATGGGCAGGCCATGGGGGAGGAGCAGTGCAGGGTGGGACGCAGGAATCCCTGCGCCCACAGGTGATAACATGGCCCTCCTGGAGTCCTTAGGCAGAGCCCACATTGGGGGGTTGCTGGGACTCTCTGGCCAGCTGGGTCAGGGCACTGGGGCTCTCCAGAGGCCTGGGGAAATAAGAAAGGAGCTCTGTGCCCTGCTCCCCTGCACATGGACACAGGTCCACGTTGACTGCCAGGTGCTCTCAGAAGGGCTCAAGAGCTCAACTCAGCATAGCTACTGCGAACCGCTCTCATGCCAGGCCATAGCCCTCTTTTTCTGAAAACTGCCCCTCACACACCAGGGAGGTCCCTGTGGTGGTCTATACCACCTGTCCCCCAGTCCCCCTCGCCATGGTGCCAGGACCTGTGGACACCTGACCCAGATGGGGCTGACACAGCTGGGCCCGGGTGGCACGAGGCAGTGTGAGCAGGGAGCGGCAGGGTATCATCCTGGCCTTGGGCTCAGGACACAGGGGCCAAGAAGGGTGCTGAGAGCTGTGCCCAAGCTCCTGCCAGCTGGTGGCTCCTGGGCAGGTCACAGTGACAGTCTGAGATGCAGCCATGGCCCCGAGAGGGAGGCACGGAGGGGACCAAGTTCAGCCAGCATGGCGCAGGTCCAGACCACCCTGCCCCAGAGGAGATCGGGGCACGTGGGGCCGCACCTCCGTGAGCTTGATGATCTCCCCGGAGCTGAGGCACAGCTTCTTGTTGTCGTCCAGCACCGTGTTCATGTTCTCAATCCAGACGGCATCCACCGGCCCGTCGAACATGTACCACTTCTTGTTGGTGTCGGAAGCAATGGCCCCCACCCGGATGAGGGAGGGGAAAATCCCGTCTGTCCTGTGGTGCAGGAGGAGAGGCTGTGGCCACAGCGGGCTCCCAGGAAACCCGGCCACAGGGCTGGGCCTGCCCTGCTTTATTTTGTCCTTCAATATCTTAATTCTTTTAAAAATTATAATAGGAAAAATGGGATTTTTTGGAGTGAGGTGGTGTAATGAAAATATTCGCCTATGCCCCCTCCCTGCCGATCCCCCTGAAGTCTCATTAAAAGCAGATATTGGGAAACCCTGATGGGAGAAGGGGGTGGGGGAGGCACTGCACGCCAGGGAGCGGGTGGCAGGGTGGCAAAGATGCTGCTGGGCCAACCTGCAGCGCCTGAGCCCCCCCAGGCCCGACTGTGTGCTTCCTCGTAAAATCCAGTTTTAGCAGAGAGCCCTGCTGAGGCAGCTTAGCCAGGACCCTGATGCCTGATCGCCCTAGCACCCGCCCTGAGATGTGTGATCCCCTGGCCTTCTCCAGCTAGCACCCCTTTGCCCCTGGTGTTTCCTCTTGACCTTCTGGATTTTTCCATCTACCCGACCCCCACCCTGCTCCTTGGCTGTAAATTCCCACGTGCCTGCACTGCATCCAGGCCGAGCCCCATCTCTGTCCCCTGTTGTAAGGCCCTGTTGCAGTGTCCCTATTACTATCATGATATCATGATGGTCCTGAATAAAAGTTTCTTACCATGTTTTGAGAAGTATCACTGAATAATTTATTTTCTTTAACAGGGGGCAGTCTGGTCTGACCCCAGACCCTGTTCTATTAATGCCTACATAAGAGCCTGGTGTGGGTGTGGGTGTGGGTGAGGCCCTTCACCAGAGGAGGAAGAGGAAGCAGTACCGGCCCACACTGGGAGTGGCAGGTGACTCCCCTTCCCCAGTGCCATCCTCTGGGTCCCCAGGACACTGAAACCAAGCAGACACCCCCAGCAGAAGACTGCAGTCTCCTCTTTGGAGAAACAGAGCCCCAGAGAAAAGACCCTCAGGTGCTGGTGTTTGAGGGGTCTCCATGTAGTTGCCCTCCTCTGGTCTCAGTGCACTTCCCTAAAATGCACACCCTAGCCTGGCACAGGGGTCCTCAGCGTCCCACCTGCCTCAGTCTTCTACTGAGGCTTACTGCTCGCCAGACACTGTTCTTTCTTGCCTTACCATGATAGTGGTGCCATTATTGTCCCCACTGTAGATGAAGGAAGCAAGGCCTGGGACAGGGTGAGGAAGAGAGGCTTTGGGCTGCAGAGCCTGAGCGCCCAACCTTCTGCCGGGCTAGGGGAGGAAACAGGATGACATGGTCTGGGAGAAGGCGGTGGCTGGTGGTTAGGGCTACTCACCACTCATGGGTGAGCAGGTCGAACTCCCCGTACAGCTGGCCCATCGTGATGGACTTGGGGTTGAGCACGTAGTAGTTGACAGCCTCGTACACACCACCACTGATGGATGGTTGCCCTTTCAGCGATGTCATGGCGGCTGCCAGCACTCTGTAACACTAGGAGACGGGCCATGAGGGTGAGCCTCCTGGCTCCCCGGAGAGCAGGGCTGGAGTGGGCTGGGGAGCACAGGAAGTAGGAGGGGTGTTCTAGAGACCAAGGGGTACAAGCGGAGGCCGACACCCCTGCTGAAGCTGCCCCACCCCTAGAGACCACTGTCGGGTGCGGGGCTGCCCAGCTTGGCTCCACTTACGTTGCTCTTGCCGGAGCCTGTGGGCCCGACGAGCATGAGGCCGTGCCGCACCACCGTGGTCTCGTACAGCTGGATGCACTTGGTCAGGAAGCCTGCAGGACATGGCAGGGGAGCCGGGGTAAGAGCTCCGATGTGGGTCCTGGCTATACCACTAGCTTGTGTGACCCTGGGTAAGTCACTTCACTCCCTGAGCCTCAGTTTCTTTATCTGTAAAATGAGGATGGTGGCAGCACCAACCTCATAGGCAGGGCAGGTGAGGCCCTCAGCACAGCAGCTGGCACGGAGTAGGAACCCTGTCAATGCCACCGTTATCTCCATTGTGACTGTCATGCCTTAACACTCACTAGTCAGGTGGGCAGCTGTCACAGCCTCCTCGGTGTCGGCTGTCACAGGCCCCACAACCGACTTCAGCCCCATCCTGCTGAGAGCACCACCCCGAGTAAGTCCTGGCCAATATGGGGCAAAAGCGTAGGGACACACTCTGAGGGTCAGTGAGGAGCTGTGGTGACAGCTGCCAGTGGCGGAGGCCAGGCCCACATGGATAGGGAATACGTGCATCGCCTTAGCCCAAGGGGGTGGTGGTAAAGGTGGTGATGGCTACGGCCCTGTGCCTCTAGGGGTCCCTGGTCCACCGAGCCAGGGATGGCAAAGCTGACGTCAGGCTGTGGGAGAGGGAAGGGTTTGAGGCCTCATGCAACAACCACGCTGGGGCGCGGATGGTGGCCTGAGAAGAAAACATTAGAGCCGCACGTGGAAGTTAAGAGCAATGGAGGGTGCTAGAGAAAGGACTTGCAGGGCTAAGTGTGAGCCCTCAACTGCTCAGGCCCCACAGGAGGGCCCTGTGTGGCCAGGGTGGCCAGGCATGACCTCCTGGAGGAACACCCTCTAGCTAAAGGGGCAACTGGAGGGGTCTGGGAGGAGAGGAGGGGATAGCTGGGCTGGAGGATGGTGGGAACAATAGCTCAAGCTGCGTGGACGTGTGGTGTTCAACTGAGATCCTCACCCTACTGTGAGGGAAGGGGGCTTGGGTGAGAGGGAGTCTCCTTAAGGGCCGTGTCCCCAGAGCTCTTCTAGCCACACAGTGGCTTTTCTAACAAACTGGTTAAGGAAGGGCTCAGATGTTTCTTAGCACAATGATGCCAGGGCTGTCACTGAACAAGAAACATGAGCAAATCTTGCTAGTGGCATGAAGCGCAGGCAGCGCTCAGAAGAGGGGAGTAGTGACTGTGTATGTGTGGTGGGGTGCCTGGAACATGGCACTGAAGCACCATTCCTGCCCTAAGTGGGTGAGGGTGGTGGGAGGAGCCAGAGCCTGGTGAAGCAAGGCTCTGAGCCCTTGGTCCTCACATGCGAAGGCTGAAATCATGAGATCTTGGGAAGAGGACAGAACCTGCTTCCCCATCACCAGGTGGGTTCTGGTGGAGACGGCCAGGGGCACCTGTCCTGTCCCTGGACTGCTTGGCTGAGAGCCTCAGCCTGCAACACACTTGGTCAGGTGTGGGGGACCCTGAGGCTTGAATGGTCCTGTCCCTGTTCCCCTGCCCAGTACTCCAAGGTGGCCAGAGACAGCCCCTCCTGGCTCTGGGACTCTGGGGAGGAAAGGCCCGTGGCTCACCGTCCACATCCTTGAGGTTGCTCTTCTCACAGGCCTTGCGGATGGCCTTGTCCAAGATCCCATAGTCAGTCTCTTCCTCCTTGATGGTGGGGAACAGGTCGGACACGATCCCAGAGAAGAGCTTGAGGTCCTCCTGCAGGAACTTGGGCACATTCACGTCGCGGATGGCCCGGAGGCAGATCAACTCCTGCAGCAGTTGCCAGTGGAGCTTGCAGGGCGGCAGGCTAGATGCCCCTCCAGCCGCCCAGCAGCCCCTGCAGAGCCCTGCTCCCCAATGCCCCCTGGAAGAAGCTCACCTCGTTCATGCTGGGGTTTTCTCGCTTGAGGTTCCCAGCAGCAGAGATCACAGTCTTCACGGCTCTCATCCCGAAGTCATAGTGATCCTGTCACCGTATGGGAGGAGGTGTGGGTGGGCACTGTTCCTCTGGGGGCTTCTGCTTGGACATGTTGCTTCCCACCTGGTACCTGGTACCTGGCCACACCTCATCACTGCTGAAATGTCACTTCTCCAGCCCCTCTGCGACCACCCACAAGCCCCGACCTGTGCTGGTGGCCCTCCTTAGGCTCCTCTGGCACCCTCTACTTCACAGTTCCAATGGCTCTCTCCCTTTATTGGGTTTCCTGTTCTTGAATTCCTGGCCTTAAGCAATCCTCCCTCCTTGGCCTCCCAAAGTGCTGGGATTACAAGTGTGAGCCACCACATCCAGCCCCAGGTCACATATTCTGCATCCCTGCTGCACTCTGCCTTGGTCAGTGCTAAATCCCTGCAGTCCTATTGCACATCACCAAGGGCAGGGAGGCACTAAAGTTGTGTTGGAAAAGTGAATGAAGGAGTTTCTCATCTGTGCAACAAATGGCTTGGCCTCCACAGCCTTTGAGCTTCCGTCTAACATTCTCCTGCAACATCTCTTCAGACCACCCATTCAGTCACGCCACAGTGGCTTTTACCACTGATTCTGTTTCTCTCCATTGCACGGTGGGTGTGCTGGAAATAGATAATTTATCGCCTTGCCCCATGGTGCCAGACTATGGGGCTACGTCTAGACCTAACCCACAGATAGCACATGCACTTGGAGCTCCAATGAAGACACTGGGCTTGACTGTGAGTCATCGCTACTGGGGAAGGGTTAAACACATTTCCAGAGCCATGTGGGATAGTTGCTCTAATGGGGGCGTGGGAGGTAGATTTTTCAAAGTAGATAATTGGAAAGAAGGGTGTGTGGGAGTGCTGCAACCCAGGGGCACACTTTTTCCTCTTAACAGATTGCATCTCTTCTAGCCCATGGATTTTGGCAGGCTGCACCTGGCCAAAGGCAGTATGGTTGTCCCCTGGCCACAGTGATTGGTGTTCATGGACAAGCAGGTGACCCAGAGAAGGCCCATTAGGGCAACACCAGGAATTTTTTCCTGAAACTATTAAGAAAGAGAAACTAAGTAAGTAGTACGTAAGCCCAGAGGTGGGACTTATCTCTGCTGCTACAGACAGGGACCCTGCCTGAGAGCTGAGCTGAACAGGAAAGCTCCTCTACCAGTGACAGAACCCAGGTCGGTCCTGTCTACCCTTGAAGCTGGGCTCAACACACTGAGGGGAAGGCCCGAGGTTCTGGGAGGCTTGGGCGGCCCAGCCATCCTGCTCTGGCCCCATGAGGCCTGGGTGCACTTGCTCCCCAGCCTTGGGTCATGTGGCTCTGGGTTCCCTAGTGATCAGCCCTCCCTTGTACCCAAGCTAGCCAGGTGAGCATCTGTTCCTGTTCCTGCTCCTGTTCCCGCTCCAGCTCCACTATGCCCTGTGGGAGCCTGGCCAGGCTCAGCTGCGTAGGACCTCAATATCCTCAACTGAGAAATGAGCATGTAACTCCCGCCTACAGGGCTGCTGGGAGGAGTCAACAAGACTGTGCCTGTAAAGCATGGAGCCCAGAGCCTGGCCCTCGGCAGGTGCCCAACAGAAGGTGAGTTCTGAACTGCTTTGGAGGCTGGGGTAAGCTGCAGACTCTGGAACCTGATGGGGGCAGGGCCTCACCTGGGAGCTGAGCTGCTCGGAAGACAGCTTGAAGGTGGTCGTGATCTTCTTAGCCAGCACATTGGCCTCATTGAAGCCAAAGGAGTAGAGTGAGATCTCGGCGATCATGGCATAATCCGGAACCATCATGGCCACGGGCCGGAAGAGTGCCTGGGGCACAGGGCAGGCTCGTGAATGGTAGGTAGCCCTCACCCCTAAAACACCAGCCACTCTCTGGGTCATCTGGTCCCCAGAGACAGCTCACTTGGCCCTCCGCTCCAGCGAATGCTGGGACTGCCCTCTGCACCACGCCTGCCATGGCTGAGGCTTACAAGCCCCTGTGGCTGACGGCTCTGGCCTTCGTGTCGATCTGAACCTGCCCCATATTAACTCCCAGGAGATGGCCCAGAGGCTCCCGTCTTCCTGTTTCTCCAGAAGGCCTAGCCTATCGGCAGCTCCTTGGCAGCTCCCATCAGATGCCCCCGACACACATGTAGGCAGCCCTGACCCTTCCCACGCCCTGAGCACAAGCTTGGGGCCTCCTCTCCGTAGTGGGGGGGGGCGGCACTTAGGACCCCTGGGCAAGGGGCTGCTGTAGGGAAACACAGTCCCTGAAGTCCAAGCAGCTGTGTGTCCTGCATAAGTGATTTTGCAACTCTGAGCCCAGCCAGAGCTCTGGTACCTCCTGGGCTGCCCTGGACCTGAACTTGCCTTCAGGTTGTCAGGCAGCTCGGTGCGGCCAGCGTATCCTGGGTTCATTGTGATAAACACTGCGCAGGACGGCACCAGTGGGATCTCGACACCCTCAAACATGAAGCGTTCCACCTGCAGAGAGGAGGGCGACTCACCTGGGCAAGGGTACTCAGCCTTGTCCCCTCCTCTGGATGGGCCCCCTCATCCCCTATTGATGCTCCTGTCCTGGCCAGGACTGGAGCCTGATCGTGGGTTGGATTCTCTCTCAGGTCCTGGCTCCAGTCCCTCTGAGGTCCCCAAACATCTGCTTCCCGCTCCCTCCAACCCCAGTTCCTGACACTGAATCTCCCCGACTCAGTCAAGTTCAGCCCTGACTAGGGCCAGGGCCCTACTTAGTGGGGAGGGACTATCTGCCAGCCTCTAAGCCCTTGTACCCAGGATAAGATCCCTGGCTACCCTTCACAAAGCTGCAGAAAGGACCAAGCCTGGGGCTTTCCATGAGGGTCCGGATGCAGGAAGGGACTCCTTCGTCTGCCGCAGCTTGGCCGGGAGCTGCCCACAGACTGGGGCAAGGATGTGGGGCTTCCTGCTTGACTACAAAAGCCCTCCAGGGGTAGCTCTGCGGGGGTGAGGAACATGCTGTGCCCCTGCGAGAGGGGACAGGCTGGACCCAGGGCAGGCCCCAGTCCTGGCTTCTCAGCCTGCCGTGTGGGGAGCCGCATGGCAGCATGGGGCATGGGCGTGGTGGGTAAGGGGGCGTGGTGGGGGTGGCAGGGCAGTGCAGGAGGTGCCCCGAGGCTCACCCGCTGTTGCTGCGCCTTCTGGATGGTGGTGATCTGCTGTGCCACCACAGACAGCACCTCAATGTCGATGCGATTGAACTCGTCAAAGCAGGCCCAGGCCCCAGCACTAAGGCCAGAATATGGGTGGGAGACACGCATTGAGGGGCCAGCCTGGCGCCCCTGCAAGGGCCCCTCCGATCCCGCTAGGGAGGAAGCCCTCTGCGGCAATCACCAGATCAGCCACAATCCCCGCCACCACCCCAAGTGCCCACTTGGGCCAAGCCCTTCCGTCCCATCATCCCATTCTGCCCCCACCATCCTGTGACCTCCCCTCTCACCAGGCAGTGCCCTTGCCTAGCCCTCCCCGCACAGCCCTGCCATTCTGTGCTGTCCTGGCCACCTCACATCATGCCTCACCTGGCCAGGCCCTTGAAGAACTTGCCCATGGCCATGAAGTCGAGCTGGTCAGAGCAGTTGAACACAACGGTCTGTATAGCCAAGGCCTTGCCCAGGTCTTTGGTGGTCTCGGTTTTCCCTGTGCCAGCTGGGCCAGCTGGGGCACCCCCAAACTTGAGGTGCAGGGCTCCGGTCAGTGTCAGGTAGCACCTGCAGGAGTGAGAGAGGGTGGGCACCAGCCACACACGTCCTGGACATGCCCCCTTCCTCGGGATTTCCACAGACATGGTTCAGCCTCCTCCTCTAGGGCCTGTGGACAGGTGGCTGTCACTCCTCCCCCAGTCAGGGCCCCAGGTGTGCCCAACCCTGCCTGTCAGGGTCAGGACTGGAGCCTGCAGCCACCCATCCAGTGCTTTCTCTCCTCCATTTCACAGCCCCACAGAGGTCTGCTCAGAGACCCACGGGGATGGCCGACCTGTGGCCACACTTCACTTCCCTTCCTCCAAACCCAGCTTGAAAGTCCGGCTGGTACTAAGTACAGGCAACAATATGAAAGATGAAATGGCCGATTGCTTTAGAAGAGAATTGTTATAAAGGGACTCACCCATTATGTCTCTTTCAAGATCAGTTTCTCTGGCACATTTAAAGGAGGATATGACTGACACAAACAGTAACGCTCACACCCATTAGATACCTACTGAGTGAGTGCCACACATGCTAAGAGCTTTACTCATATGAGCTCAGGAAATTTTCATAACCACCCTGAGAAGGCCTCAGAAGAAACTGAGGCACAGAGGGTTTGAGTCGCCTGCCCAAGGTCACTCTACCTGTGAAGGGCAGAGCAGAGATTTGAACCCAGAGCCCATGCTCCTAATCTTACACTGCTCTGATGGAGTAGATCATATGGAGTGGCCATGGTGCCATGCTCCTGGGCCAGCAAGAACTGGAGGGAGGGTCTCAGTGTGTGACAGAGCATGGGGGATGCTCACCTGTCTGTGAGGGGCGTGATCACCAGCCTGCCACTGTTGCCTAGGTACTCGTAGCCGTAGAGGAACTCAGCATTCACGGCTTGGATGTACAGGTCGCTGTTTGTCCAGTAGTACCTGCAGTGCAGGGAGATGGGTTCCTGGGCCTTGGGGTCCAGGCCACTGGGCAGCTATGTGGTCAGGAGAGGAGGTTATCTGGGGAATGAGGGCAACAAGGCATCCCGCCCAGCTTGTCCCAGAACCTTGAGGACAGGGACCTGGCAGCAGCTGTGGCCCTGGGGGTGGCCCTGCCTTACCTCAGCTGTGAGATCCACTCGAAGTCGTGCACACTGACCACAGCCTCCTCGATCAGCTTGCTCACCACATCCTTGGCGTGGACCTCAATGACGATCAGTGCTGACAGCACTGCCCGCTGCATGCGGGACAGCTTCCCCCGCACCAGAGCCACCAGGTCACTGAGCTGCAGGAATGGGAGGCACCGTTAGAGGTCAGGGAGCCACGGGGAGGACCCCCTCCCTTGCCCAGAGGGGGGGCTTCCACCATGAACAGCCCTTCCCTCATGGGGCTTCTGATGGCCTGGGATGTGAGGTGCGCAGGGATCGGGCAGTTAAAGGAAGTAAATAAAAACAGAGAAAACAGAGGCACACGCATGGCAACTGCCTCCCTGCAGTGGATGGCGCCATCCGAGCCTTCAAGAGCCAGGTGGCGGAGCCTGGTGAGGAGCCGGAGCTTGGAGCCAGGAGAGCCTAGAGGACACTGGGGGAGGGACCCAGGCATGTGGCGCCCTCACTGACCGTCAGGAGGTGCACCTGCCTGGCCTGGGAGCCCTCCCCAGACCCCCGGCTCCTCCTGCTGGTGGCTGGTTGTGAGACACTCATTTCAGGGGTGTCTGACCTGTTCTTTGGACGCAACTCCAGGCTCAAAATAGGAAAAACTCCTGGAGGGACTGGGCTCTCCTGGGTGTGGGTGTGCAGAGACAGTGTTCCTTTTGACTCCCACCTGCTGGGACAGTTGGGGGAACAGCCGGCTCTTGAGGTCACCATCTTCCAGAGCCTGCGCCACCTCCATGGTCCAGTAGGTCTGGCAGCCAGCAATGGTTACCTGGCCAGGCCAGTTCAGAACCCACTGGGTCCTGGGCATCTGGGAAGACAGCACAGGCAGGCTGGCCCAGGCAGCTACCAGCCTGACTCTGTCCCCTCTCCTCCCCTTGAATGTTGTCCTCGCTTTGGCTTTTCAAACTCTGGACTCAAGTTGTTCATTCCACCAGTCCCTCAAAAGAGGAGAAGCCTCTAAGCTCTGGGCTTCTCGGGGATGGGTAGAAGACATCTCTGAACTGACTCTGCGAGACCGGGCTCAGCCGCAGCCCAGCTGCCGGCTGCAGGGCTGAGAGACGCGGCACAGGTGAGTCTCGGTCTGAGGCCTGGCACACAGCCCATGCTCAAACGTAACGGCCACCACGATTATTATTAGGAGTGAGTCTCACTTTCTGAGTATGTATGGAAAGGAAAGTTTTCTGATTCTTGTGCCTGAGCCCCCGGCGGCCGCCTGGGTGGCTGAGAGCAGCGGCCGTGAAGGCTGCAGCCGGAGGATGAGGATGAGGATGAGGCAGGCTGAAGCACAGAGGCACTGAGTGGGGCGGAGGGGCCAGGCTGCGCGGGCTCACCGTGGGGTAGGCCTTAATGGCCCTCTCGATGATGTCGTGCACGCTGGCCTTCATGCTGCGCTCCACCTCCCGCAGCCAGTCCTCCACATTGCTGGTGGGGTAGAGGGAGAAGGACAACTCTACCTCCTCACCCTCTGCAGAGTACATGTGTGTGATCTCCAGGTCCTCCTGGAACAGCAGCTGTGGGCCACGCGGGAATAGGAGCGGGGTTACCTTATGTGCCCAGAGGCTCTGCCCACCACAGCCCCAGCACCGGCCCCAGCTGCGTGTCTGTCTTGGCTGGGCCTTCCCTGACCGCTCGTGGGCTGGAGGGGCCTGTCCCCTGCATGCAGCAGGCACTGGGAGGAGGCCAAGCCTGCCCTGCAAGTCCCCGTCTTGCGCAGGTCTGTGCAGCCTCCTTGCTAGGTGAAGGGAGGACGAGGAGGCTCACGAGTCTTCTGGCCTTATGGGTTTCTCGACCCAGCCAACACCTCAGTGTGTTGAGGACAGGGAGCTCCTGGATCGGTCCGGAACCAAGGACCCCCCTGAGCTGGGAGTTCTGCAGCTGACCTTCCTCCCACAGGCCCTGGGTGTGTCTCCACGACCAGGAATCTCGACACCTCATTTCCCGATAAAAGAGCTTGATGCAAAAGGAAAGATATTCTGCCCCAGTGCCCCTGGCCCCAGCCCCAGGCCCAGCAACCCACCCGAGCAATGTTCTCGAAGCACTTGCGCAGGTGGGGCTGCACAGCTGTGGGGTCCTTTGTCTGGGACAAGATCTCTAGTAGTTCATCATCTGACAGGAAGTAGAATCTGCCAGGGGAACAAGGGTGAGAGAGCGGGTCAGGTGGGCTACCTGGGCCCCACTGCCCAGCACCGCTGATATCCCACAGCCCAGCCTGAGCTGGGCACTCAATGCCCCAGCCTCGTGGGCAGACCCTGATGACTGGGGGCGGGCCAGGTGGGTCCCACCTGGGGAAGGAGCTCCGCTTGGTCTCCAGGTACTCGCTGAGACCCTTCTGCACTAGGTCCAGCAGCTTGTTGCAGTCCCGCAGGCTGTCCAGCAGCCTCTGGTCGGAACACACATTGATCACCTGCAGGGCCCGGGCCGGGGAGAGAAACTGCGAGTGAGGCCAGTCCAACTGGGAGGCAGTGAGGCAGGCCCACCAGAGTACCCACACCTGCCAGGGACCCTCAGGGCCTGAGAAGGAAAGGGGCAGGAAAATTGTCCCTGAGTCAGGGGCTGCATCCATTGGCCCTGCCAGCCCCACAGAAAAAAATTCTGTGGTCAGACAAATCAGGGATAAACAAAGCTAAGGCGTTTGCTTTGCTGCAGGACTTTTCAGGGCTTCTAAAATGTTAATGTGGACTTCAGATCTCCAAGAGAAAAACCATCAATGGTTGTGCTTCTGAGAAGCATCTCTGAGACCGGGGGACCCATGTCCTCTGGAGTGGACCAAAGCCTCAGACTTGTCCTCTAGTCTTTCTTGTTTAGGGAGGGAAGAGACCAGGAGGCCCCCAGCAATGTCCCCAGGGTCCTTGGTGGTCCAACTGCCCCGCAGCCCTGTGGAGCTCGCCTCCCGGTTCTCGTAGGCGTTCTTCATGATCTTCCTCCAGATCCGCTCCATCGTCTGGTAGCGCTTGCTCTCCACGGGCAGCTGCCGGTTGATGTCCTCGGAGCTGAAGATGGGCTCCAGGTAGAGCCAGGACCGCTGGCAGTTCAGCCACTCCTCCAGCACCTCCTGGGCAGGGCAAGGGCAGGGCAGGCAGGATACAGACTATTAGGGTCCAGTGGCTTCTGTCCCCACCACTGAGATATTTCACCCCACCAGAGTGCTGGGCAGAACACTGGGTGCCAGAGCCAGTGTCCATGGGGAAACTTCTAGCTGGTACTGTCAGCCATGGTACTCTAGGAAACAAAGAAGATGCAGGGATGCCTGTCCTCCAGAAAAATCCCACATGCGTCTCAGGACACCCATGCCTCCAAAAGTGAAAGGAGCCATTCTTCCCTGCGAGAGGAACACACCCAAACTGGCAAATCCTGCAGGAACACAGGAAAGACCTGGTGCATGGGGGACAAAAACAGTCTCCTTTCCTGGGAGGACTTTTAGGTTCTGGGACGACCCCAGGATTCTCTGAGGTTCATCGGGACTTTAGTGTGAATTCCTTAAAATACTCTCAGAACCATCATTCCCAGGGACATCTTTCCCCTTCTGCCTCCGAATTCCCCATTCAGGATTTATCTCCTGTCTTGTATCAATCAGGGTACAATCACTCGCCCATTCATTCGCCTCTTCTGCATGAGACGTGTGCCACGGCCAGCTCCATGTCAGCCCACGCCAGGCCCGTGTGGGCACCAGGAGAAACAGAGCAGAACAGGGCATGTTTCTGCCCTGAAAGGGCCCACAGTCCACTGACGGGCCAGCTCTGCTCCTGAATCACCAAGGCCTGTGTGCGAACTGGCCTTGCCCGAGGGCCTCAGTGGGACACCTTGTAGGCGGGTGTGGGACTGGCACGGCGGCTTGGTGCTGAGCCTTGGGGGAGACGGAAGGTGGGGCTAGAACTCCAGGTGGAGGGGACGGCAGGAGCAAGGAGACCCAGGGGCAAGCTGAGCAGCTCCGGCATCTCTGGGTGGTCCAGGAGCGTACAGATGAGCCCTCCTCGCCCAGCTCCTGGCCTTCACTGGAGCGTCTGAACAGCTCCCAGGAAGCCCCTGGGAGGGGCTGTCAGAATCACACCTTCAGGTTGACCCTGGGACTGTCCTCAAGGGCTCTGTGGGAGCCCTTGCCTCTGGTCTTGACAGCTGAAACAAGGGCAGCCCCCAACGCCCTGGCCCCTCCCCTCGAGGTGGCTCCAGAGGAGATGGGCATGGGAGGCTCAGGAGGGTGGGAAAGGGCATCGAGGAGCCTGGGGGCCTCATGGCGTCCAGCCCAGAAAGTCCCGATACTGAAGGCTCAGTTGTCCCAAGTCCAGGCAGCCCTTTGGAGCTCTGCTGGCAGCTCTATGTCCTCCCTCAGCCACATCTTAGGACCAAATGCGGCCACTGCACACCCTTGACTGCCCTCTCAGTAGCTGAACCTCACAGCCGGACAGCCGCATCCTAGTCGCCCTCCTCTGAATGGGGAGCTGGCCAGAGAGCCAGGGGCTGCATGGACACGGGCAAGGTGCTCTGCTGCTCCAAGCCCCACCTGGAGGCCATCACACGCCACTTATGGGACTGGGCTCCTTGAGGTGGGAGAGGGATTCGAGGACAGAGGAGGAGGGCCCACCTGGGTCAGCTTCAGTTTGTTCTCCCAGGAGTTGATGCGTTGCTCAAAGGGCTTCTTGTAGGGTGAGAAGGACATGCTCTGGGTCATGACAATGTGGTCGTCAAGCAGCTGTGAGGCCTCGTCTGGGCTCTTCAGGATGTAGGTGTCTGTCTCCTTGTAGGGCATCACATTGAACAGGATGGTCGACCACTCCTTCTCCATCTTGTCCAGCGCCTGGGGTGGGGCACGAGTCAAGGCTGGGTCCCGGGAAGGGGCTGGCCATCATGCTATCTGACCAGCACTGTGCAAGGAAGAACAGACTCTGCCTGGTCATGGCCTTCCCATGGGCCCCTCTGGCAGATACGCCCAGTGTGTTGTCTGTTCAACAAGGCTCCCATGGGCCTTGTCTGAATTCAGGGCCCACTCATCCTCACACATGCGCTGCATGTGCACAACATGCTCATACAAACATGTTGGGAGGCAGCTGAGGCTAGGAGTGTAGGCGCTGGTCCCAGATCTGGCACTTACTGGCTATGTCATCTTGGCCAGTTGCTGAGCCTCTCTGCGCCCTAAGTTACTCACCTGTGGGTAATGGGGGATCTTGAGAGGAGTAACTGAGGGATGGCAGCAATGGCCAAGCACGTTAGGTGCATGATCAACTCCCTTAATAGAATGCACCTCAACCCCTGGGCATGCCAACTCTGGATGGGGCCCATTACTGTCTTCCTCCCAAGGGCTGTCACTGCCAGGACCGGAGGCCAGGGTGTCAGCAGGACCTGCTGGTGGCTGCCCACCTGCTCGATGGCATACTCCTTGCCAGCCACCTCAGCCACCTTGCTGATGCTTTCGATGTAGTCCTGCAGGTTCATCTCGAGGCAGCGGGCAAAGGTCAGGTTGGCCTTGGGCCTGACGTTGATGCCGAGCTCGTTGGACAGCACATCCCAGTGCCGGTTCCGCATGCCAGGGTTACGCAGCCCTTGGATCAGCGGGATGTACGGCTTGAACTCCTCGATGCGGGCCCGGATGTCCAGGGCCACGTCCTGGCAGGCTGCCGGGTGGGGCAGAAGGGCATGAGAGGCAGCTGGCAGAGGCAGGGAAGGCGGGGGCTAGCCGGCTTGGCCGCCTACCTGGGATGTCCTTGAACTGCTTCACGCACTTGTGCATGGTCTTGAAGGACTCGATGACATTCTTCTCTAGCTGCTCAGCATCGATGGCTGACAGAGGGTCGTTCATCCAGCTCTCAGACCAGCGTAGCCAGTCAGAGGCTGTGGTCCAGAGGTCCAGGTAGGGCTGGAAGTCCTTCACCATCCTGGAGAGCTTGTCGTACTGCAGGGGCATAAGGGCAGGGCTGGGGCTGATGCCCCTTCTTGGGCCAGGTCCTCTCCCCATCCTGGCTCCTGGCTGCTGTCCCAGATCCTACCACAGGGACCTGGGCCTGGCCTCCCTTCTTCCTGCCCTACCCCACCCAGGCTCTGAGCTCAGAGATGACCCTGGGGTTCCTGCCTAGTTCTGGCAGCCTCCTCGACCTGAGGGCCGGGGTTGAGCTATCTCCACTCCGCAGTCCCCCAAACGTCAGAGCCCTGCCACCTGGCAGTGGGGTCCTGCTGTGGCTGAAGACACAAAGTGCTTCCTGAAGCCTGGGGGGGGTGAGGACAGGGTGCCCCAGGAAGCCTACATTGGTGATGGGCAGGCCGAAGATGCGCTCGCGGTTGTTGTAGAGCATGGCCAGCTGTTGGCAGTCCTTCAGCTGCTTCTTGACCCGCCGCACCTCATTGGCAATCTCATGTGCACGTGCAATCTCCACGTGGGTGGAGAAGCCAGCTACCACCAGCTGTGGGCCAACAGGTCAGATGCCCCTGCAGCCCCACCCATGCCCATGCAGTCCCACACACCCAAGGAACCCGAGTCCCAGGGCATTGACTGCTCCCAGCTCTGAGGGGACTTTGTTCTGGAGTGAGCTCCTAGACCGTCACAGGCTGGCTGCTACCCCATGGCAACATGGCAAGGTTAGAGAAAGACCCAGTGGCCTGGACACCGTGCTCACTGCCCACTGGACACCAAGGGCATGACAGAAGAGTCAGGGTCTTTTCTACTATGAGTTTTTCTGGAGCTTCCTGCCAGGCATCTCTTTGGCCTTTTGGGTCATTCCTTTAGCTGTTTTTGTCTGTTTGTTTGTTTGTTTGTTTTTGAAACAGAGTCTCACTCTGTTGCCCAGGCTAGAGTGAGTGCCGTGGCGTCAGCCTAGCTCACAGCAACCTCAAACTCCTGGACTCAAGCGATCCTTCTGCCTCAGCCTCCCGAGTAGCTGGAAATACAGGCATGCACCACCATGCCCAGCTAATTTTTTTCTGGTTTTGGTAGAGACGGGATCTCGTTCTTGCTCAGGCTGGTCTCGAACTCCTGCGCTCAAACAATCGGCCCGCCTCGGCCTCCCAGAATGCTAGGATTACAGGCGTGAGCCATGGTGCCTGGCCTCCTTCAGCTGGTTATCCACCCATCCACCCACTCGTCAATCACACACATGGATACAGCCCCCCTAAGCACAGGGAGTGAGGCCGGCCCTGGAGAACGGGGTGTGCCGGGCAGCGCGTGCTCGCACACAGCCTTCAGCCATGCCCACCTGGAGCCCTTCCAGCTTCTCCTGGAAGTTGTTCTGATCCATGATCTGGATTTTGCGGAACTTCTCCTCGTCCTCGACATGCTGCTGCCGCACCATCTCTATCTGCCCGAGGAGCTTAGAAGGCCAGTTGCTGGCAGCCCATCTGCCAGGACAGTGGTGGGGATTAGGAGAAACAACACCGCTGCAATGATGGGCTGGAAAGGCCAGGCACCCAGGTGGCCAGGGCACAGAGAGGAGCAGGGGAATCCAGACAGCAGCTGAGGCCAGCTGGGCTGGGCCACTGGGAAGTCCAGGTAAGCTGGGAGGTAGCTGCTGCCACCGCCCGGGGGCTGCCCTGCCCTCTAGGAGCTGCGGTCAGCGTGCAGGGAGGTGCAGGTCCAGCGCACCCAGTGTTATATGGGGGCAAAGGGTAAATGAGAGCAGTGAGGCCAACTTCCCCTCTTAAGCCCCAGGGACCAAAGGGGCCTTTCCTCAGAGGAGACAAAGCAACAGGGCCACCAGGTCAGCTTCCTTTATATCAGATCAACTCCCTTTGTCCAGCTGACGTGGGGGATCGTGGAATGTGAGGCTTCCACCTGCAGCTGGCCCGGGGATGCTGACCCTGGGGCAGCCCCCCTGAGCCCCAAGATGCCCCACCAGGCCAATGTCTTGTGACTCCTGGGCAGGGCCTGCCCTAAAGGTCCTGATGGCCCCTATCTGTGAGGCAGGGCTGGGAAAGGGGTCTCTGGCGGCCTCAGTAAGGCTGGGCTGGAAGAAGGCCCAGGGAGCCATTTCCCATGAGGCTGTGGTGCTAGGCAAGTGCCCCTCCCAGGGACTGCCCATCAGGCTGAGCTGCGCCTTCTCTCCATGCTCCCAAGGACCTCAAAAGGCCCCAACCACAGACAGGGGACCCTAGCTCCTGGGTAAACATGTGTGTGTCAGGCTGTTAACTGGACAGAGACAGGGTTGGGGGAGCAGCTGGGTCCTGAATCCAAGAGGCCCAAATAATTTCCTTCTGCCCCACTGGCCACCCAGGCCTGCCCAGTCCTGGCCTGTGTCTGGAGCCATAGCCTCTGGCGCCTTGGCAGGGCATTTCTCATGTGACCACACAGCCTGTGGCAGCTGGGGTGTTTGGGAGCCACTGCAGCCCAGCAGCTCCTTTGCCGCCTCCTGCAGTCCACCCGCCCCGCTGGCCTGAGCTCCCACTCACTTGTCATTGAAGTCATCTGAACTGAGGTTGTACAGGAATTCATCCATGACCTCGTAGTCATCCATGACCTTCACAATCCGCTCCTGCATGGACAGGTGGTGATAAAAACTGCATGTGTCCTGGTCAGGGGGCAGGTGACTGGGACCAGGCTCCCAGTCTGGCGGGGTGCTAGGGAGGGGTTGTTCTCTTCTAGAGAGGGGAGGCCTGTGGCAGGGGAGGAGGCACAGGGTGCAAGGGCAGCATGAAGCTCAGGGCTCCAACTTCCAGTGCCCTGACCCATGCCTTCGGCCCTACTGACCTCCCTGCCACGCCCACGCACGCAGCCCTCTAAACCCTGCCTCTCCTCTGTGTGTCTCCCTCACTCCAGCCTCCTGGGCCCTGATCCCCCAGCCCCTGCCTGCGCTGGCCCGCAGACGATGAACATCCACCCTGTGCCTCCCGGCCTAGTCCCTACGAGCCGGCCTCACCTCCAGCCCCACCAGCTTCTCGGGGATGCCCTTCATCCACTCTCGCAGCTCAGCCAGCTCCTCGATGCTGTTGGGCTTCTCGTAGATCTTGCGGCTGATGCTGCGGAATTCCTCACAGATCTGGCATGGGGAAGGGCAATGCACTGTGCCCTTGCTTTCCCTGGGGCCTGCTCCTCCTCCTCAGTCCCCAGCGTTTCCGACAGGTAACTGTCCCTCACACCACACCCTGCAGTGCTTCTAAGAGGGGCACTCCTAGTAGGTTCCCTGGGTCCCTGAGGCCTCTCAGTGGGGCAAGGGTGTCACCTGGCGCACCTCACCCTCTCAGCCTCCTCCGGTGCCACCAACACACACCGGACTTTGAGGCCTGCACATGCACACCTGGGCTCCATGAAACCATCCAGCCCAGGGCGTCCTTCATGAGGCTTTCCCAGCTATCTACAAGTCTGGGGAAGTAGGTAGAAACCCCCCTTCCCTGGGACCTCCCGCATGGAACGGCCCCTGTAGACAGGCAGGGATCAGGACAGGGTGACTTCTAGTTCCTTCCACCGGCCTGGGCATCTGCAGGCAACCCCAACTTGGCCAGGAGACATCTCACTACTGAAGCACACTGTGCACGTGAGGGTGTGTGCATGTTGCTATGGTCACCAGGGCCGGGCGGACACTCACGCTGTCCACCTCCTTGTGCAGGTTCTTGGCCAGGATGTCCAGCATGGAAGTGGCCAGGGCCTTGCGCTTCTTGGACAGGCTCTGCTTGACATTGTCGATGTTGATGTAGAAGGGCCCAATGACAATGCTGCCGGGCAGCGAGTTGTCCAGGACCTCTTTCTCTCGCAGGTGGGTGAGCACCACCTCTCGCACCTCCTCAGCCGACGGGCACTGCGTCTGGTAGGCCCTGTGGATGGGCACACGTGAGGGGGCAGAGGACAGTGAGCAGGGGGGCGGGGGCACATGCGCACAGACGCGCAGACGCACTTGAGGAAGGCACTGATGTCATTGTTGTTCAGCTCCAGGTACTTTCTGTACTCCTTGGCGTAGGCCTGCAGTGGGATCATGGCCTTTTGCATGGCGTTGGCAATCGTGGCCCGGAGCTCCTCCACGAGGGGCTCATGGAGCCCCACCGACTCCAGCAGGGGGTCACCGCTGATAAAGATGTCCTCCATCACTAGCTGCGAAGGGAAAGGACAGGGGGACAGAGCTGGGTGAGCCATGGGGCAGGTGGGCAGAAGGGCTGGAGATGGGGTGTCCTCCTGAGGAGCAGGGGGTAGCCAAGCACACAGGGTGGGAGTGGGGGAGGGGGGTTGCTGTACTCTCTTAGCAAGGCCAGAAGCCACTGTGGGGCCCACCAGGGCAGCATCCTCTTATGCCTGGGCCCAACTTCAGGAGCAGAAGGGGCAAGCAGGTCACGATGGTTCCGATTGACCAGCAAGGGAGACAACAGGGGACTTGAGTTACACAGGCTCTTGGACCTGGGATGTGGCCTGTGCACAGCAAAGTGACTAGTGGGGACTTTTAACAAGGGGCTCTGTGCATGGAAGTCAGGTCAGATGCAGCTGTGGCAGGAGTGGTCCAGCAAGCCCCGGATCCAAATTGCAGTTCTGACACTTAGCGGCTACACGACCTTAGGCTATTGAAAGTCTCCAAGCCTCCTTTACACAATGGGGGTGTTAAAAGCTCACATGCAACTTATCTGAGGACTAAATGAGGTATGGAGAACCATAGGGCTGAGCACATTGCCCACCCGGTGGGAGGCCTGTGATGAAGTTTAACCGCTCTGACATTTGTGGCAGCACCCCTGGCTCAGGTAGCCACCAGTAGCCAGGGCAGCTCAAGCTGCAGCCTGTACCTTCTCCAGCTGGGGCACAGCGTGGGTGGCCAGGATGCCCTTATCAAAGAGGTTGAGCAGCGCTGTCTCGAACTGTTCCAGTGGCGTGCTGTAGTGCGCCCCAGAGCTGTCCAGCACCAGGTCTACAGTGAACAGGGGATTCCTCCGGGGCCTGCGGGCAATGGCTGGGCTGACAGCAGGCAAAGGCCCAGGAGGCCTGCGTGCCAGAGGCCCAGCCCTCTGCCCTCCCTGCCAGCACCTGCTCAAGCTTCTCCATCACAACACTGGCCTCCTCCTTCCTCACAGGAACGTCCAAGTTACCAGAGAGGAAGACCCAGGCCAGCCGAACAGGTTCCTTGGCCCCTGCCACATGCCCAGAGGTCCCTGGGCACCACAAGGGAGGGAGGCCCCTACCCTGTCCTCAGGTCATCGGGGCAGGTCACCAGACCCCAGGCACCGTGGTGCCCACACCCTCTCCAAGAGCCCATCATCTTTGCCTTCAGATATCCACAGCACACCGACAGCTGTCAGGCCTGGACCCAACCAGGCCCTTAGAATAAACCCAGCTCCCAGGTGAGACCCCAAGAGGCCTTGCCTGATGTGGCCTCATCCCAGTGACCTCTCCCACTGTGCCCTAAGCAGCCCTCCCACCCCACTCCATTCCAGCAACACCAGGTAGCCTTTCCTTCCTTGGCTGCCCCAAGCTCTTCCTCCCTGTGTCGCCTCTGTGCATACTGGTCCCTCCACCTGGTACCTCACCCCTACCCCTCACACCTCCTTGTGTCTTGTTCCTTCTCACATCTCATGTCTTGGCACAAACGCCACCTCCTCCCTGATCCCCTGGTAAGGGCCCATCCCCAGTGTCTATCACAGCCCCTGCCAAAGTCAGCAATGATACATCTGTTTGTTCATTTGCTTGCTGTCTGTCTCCCCTGTGAGACCAGGGACTACATCGCTCTTGTTCCCCTAGAACTGTGCCTGGTTCTTGGCAAATGCTCAAAAACTATTTCCCCATGAGCAACTCAATGACTGCCTGAGTGAATGACGGTCACCGGAAGAAATGCAAGCTGGAGCTGATGGGAAAATGCCCCAGAGTCTACAGGGAACCAGGCTCTCCCTGCCGTCCAGGACCTGGCAGTGCTGGGCACCCTGGCCTGGCTGCCCCAGTCCCCCACCCTACACCACGCCAGCCACTGGGGCCTAGCAAGGAATGGCTCTGGTGTTGACAGTTGCCTCCACCCAGCTGGGCCCCACCTGTAGGGGCTGTTTACTAAATCTTCGCCCCAAACCATATCCTCGGTGCAGTCCAGCACGCTGCAGCAGGCGTCGCTGATGAACTGCGTGAAGCTGGCCAGCGAATCCTGCACCAGGAAGCGGAGCGTGTCCTGCAGCATGTACTTGAGCAGCTCCATCAGCTTGCGCAGCTTGGACATGAGGTACACCTCCCAGTTGGTCTCGTAGAGGTTGTACCAGCCCTTGCTCATGTCGCGCAGGCTGCTGCGCATGGCCACCTTCAGTGTGCTGATCCAGCTGTCCTTGAGGAACATCTGCACCTGGAGTGGTCGCAGGTGTCATCGCACGGCCACCCCAGGGACCTACTGCCCATAGCCACCCGCTGGGGAACTCTATGCCTCAGGGTGCGCAGGGCAGCCTCAGGACCCATCTGACTGTGGAGGAATCTCCCCCACCCCAACTTACGGCCAAGCCCTGCCAACCAACACCTCCTGTGACCCGGGGACCCAGGGCTGCTCAGGGAAGGAGGGAAGAGGGGAGGAGGAAAGGGGGGGAGGAAGGGCAGGCAGCAGAAGCAGAGCTTTCCCTCCAGCCGTGGGAGAGACACGGAGACCGCAAGACAAGACAAGAGAGGCAGAGAGACAGAGGCCAAGACAAAGATGGGCAGAGAGGGAAAGACACACAGAGAGGGAGGCTGCGTCCCACCTCCCTCACATCCCAACCCTCACATCAACATGGGGGTCCCTGCTCCCCTATCTAAGACCAGGGGTCCACTTCAGAGGTGCCCAGAGTTGGGATGAAAAGTGGTTGAAAGGGAGCCTGCCCCAGTTCTCCCTTTCTCTCCAAGACAGCGTTTCCCTCGTCCCCACCCCAGCCTCCAGTGAGGTCTAGGAAGAGGCCAAAGCCAGCTTTGGAGAAAAGCAGGGGCTCAAAGCTTCCCCTCGGGGCCTCCCTTGACCTGCGCCCATCAGCTCCGAGTGTCTGCCTGCACCTGCCCCTCTGTGCACTTGATGCCCACGCACCTGGGAGAAGGTCTGTGACTGGATCTGCTCGAACTCCTCCAGGCGGCTGTACTTGGAGAGGTTCGAGTGGAACAGGGACATGGCAGTCACTTTGTTGCACTCAGCCTTCACCTTGCTGAGAGCTGTGATGACCTCTGGCCGTGTCAGCAGGGACACGAAGGTGAAGTCCTCCTTCTGCTCCCGGAAGGGGTACTTGGGGACACTCACGAGCCCTGCAGGGGTAGGAGTCAAGAGCCAGCATCAGACCTGCCTGGGACACACCAGGGGTTGGGGCAAAGGTACAGGGTGTTGATGGGGGACCTCTGCCTCCTCCTTGGAAGAGATGCCCATGCTCCCAGAGCCTCTCTTTCCCTACAGCCTGCCCAGGTGGCCCCATGGCCCCACAGTAAGGTGCCCACTCTGGGATGGGTAAAGGAATTCCCTTCAGGCCCCCTTGGTCACAAACTTCTTTGAGAAGTGACTGAGAACTGTGGACCCTCTCCCATCTACTCCCACCCATGCTGCACACAGCCCTAAGGCCAGTCTGGAGGCTACCCTGGAGCACCAAGGGAGGAAGATACAGGCACCAGAGCCCCTCGGAACGCCACTACCCACACCCCAGCCTGTGCCCTGCGCACATCACACACAGGAAGCCAAGACCAGGAAGCTCAGCAGAGATCCGTGAGCTCAAACAAGGAGGACTCTCAGAGACCCAGGGTCCTGCTCTGAGAGTTGGTCTGCACGTGTCACCTGGGGCAGCAGCAATGGCAAACCTACTTCTGCCAGCAGAGAAGAAAGGGCTCTATGTCCTCTAGTCGGATCAGCAGAGCCCATTCCATCACTTCTGAATGACTGCTTTCCTAGTGCATGTCCACTGTGACTTCTGCACTACTCAGACTATTTTCAAAAAGATCCTCCCTGGCCCCCCACGCAATGCAGAGCCCTCCAGGCAGCTGGGAGAAGTGGGATGAGTGCCAGGACAGGCGGGCACAGGGAGTGTCAGGCTCATGTCCACAGCACCAGGGCAGATGATCCTAGATGGGAGGCTTGGGGGCTCTGGCCAGGTGGGCCACCTTGGGGGCTTTGTCCTGTGACCCTCACCTCGCTCAGGCACCTTCTCCTCCTCCTTCTTGGGCAGGGTCACATAGGAGAACGTGTCGGGCTTAGAGGAGACAATTTGGTCGAAGTTGATCTTGTTCATGCTACGCTCATAGTCCAGGCTCACTTCTTTGGCGAGACTGCTGAGGTGCTCTAGAACCCTGCCCGCAGAGACAGGAGACGGGTGTCAGGGGCGCTCCACACCCCCTGTCGACCCCATGCTGTGGGCCACCTAGGCTCCGGGCTCTGAGCTGGACCTGGGAACACAAGTTTGGGGCTTCCCTTCTGGTTATGGGCACACCCTCTCCTGGCTCTGAGCCACTAACCTCCATCGCTCTCGCTCCCTGCTTCTTTCATGCCCCGTCCCCATGTCTGGTGCCAGTCTGTGGAAGCCAAGTCTGGCCTGGGGCTGGGGCGAGGGCGGGGCGGGGAGGAGGGGAGGAAGCCCTGGACCTGGAGATGTCGGAGAGGGGCCCACTCACAGCCTGCCCCGTGGCTCAGAGTCAGTGGAGCATGCCTGTCACCAAGCCCCTTGGCTTTCATTGAGCAAGTGTGTCTGCACCTGGAAGGTGCTGAGAACCAGCATAAGCAAAGTGGATGTGAGGCCACGACTGAGCCCAAGGGTGCGTGAGCCCTGCACTTCGCCCCAAACTTGGCCATGAGATCTAGAATTCCCGGGCCTGGAGTGAGCTCGCACACCATCTCTGCTCTCCTCACACAGGCAGGGCCCCTGGAGGAATCTCACTCGCTCTGAACACGTTCCCGTGACCCGTGTGCAGGGCACCTGGCTGGGCTTCTCCAGCCTTTCTGTCCCTTGACTTGCTCTCTCCCATCAACCCCTCCCTCTATCCAACCTCTGCCACCCCTGAACAGCCCATTCAGCTCTGGCAATGGCATCACAAGGGACTCTGGGTCCCCTGCAGCCCACTCTTGCACCAGAGCTGTAGGATGTTGCCAGAGAACTACACTAGCACGGAAACTTCCTCGCATTCAACACACTCTCAACTTGGCCTAGAAATCCATTCACATCCCTCAGAACCTGGAAAAGACTATTTCTTACCTTCTCTGCAAACCCACAGACTTGCCCTTCCACTCTGGGTGACGAGTGCCTTGAACTCCATCCAGAAGTCAGAAGCGGCTGGACTGGAATGACCCATCTCCCCGCCCCAAGGACCCCAGTCCTCCACTGGCAGAACGTGCCTGTTCCCAAAGTGCCTGGCCAGCCCATCATGCTGGGCCCCTGCTGCTCCACCTTCTCTTCACCCAGCTCAGCCTCTCTGCCTCCCCAAACTCCTTCCCAGTGTCCCCCACACATGCAGTGTCCCCCATGATTAGAAGCCAACCCTCAACCTCACTCCTCTAGTCACAGCCTCATGTCCCATGTCTCTTTACCTCAGAACAGCTCTCACTTCCTCCTCTTTTCTCCCCTGTGCCTGTGCTGCTCTAGCTGAGCTCATAGCCGGCACACCATCCAGGCCAGCTGGCCCTGCTGGGCCTCATCTCAGAGACCCCAGAGACACGGCACGGGGCGCTCTCTCTCCTCCTGCACCGCTTTCTTCACGGAGCTGCCGGGACACTCTTCTGGTTCCTCCTCATCCCCTGACTTCCTAACCCTGCCTGCATCAGGGCCAGTGCTGAGACCACCCCTTTCCCCCATGCCTTCCTGCATGTGCGTTCTGCTAGTCTCAGGCTCTGAACCCCATCTGTCCTACCCACTGAGAACCCACAAACCTATCTAGCGTTCCAGCCCCTACGGTCATTCATCCACCTCCCACTCAGCGCTGCCACTGGACATCTCACAGCGTGTCACCCCTAGCATGTGCAAAAGCAGACTCTCCCCCCTGCCCATCCCTGCCCCATGCCTGCCCTTCCCCGCCCTCCTTGTCTTGGGAAGCAGCAGGCACCTGGCTGATCAGCTGATCGAAGCCCAAGGAGGGGTCCCTTCCCTTTACTGGATGTGCACTTGGCACATTAAGTCCATGAGCTGCTCTTGTTGGCGCCACCTCCAAGGAAACCCCAAAGGGACTACTTCTCTCCTGTTCCTGCTCCTGCACCAAGCCACCATCCTCACCTCTACCCTGGTGATGGCACTAGTCTCTTCCCTGGTCTCCCTGTTTCCACTCTGGCCTCCTTACAGCCTGTTCTCCATTTGGCAAGCAGAAAAAAGATATTTTAAACATGGAAATGATCGAATTGACTCCCTGCTCAAAGCTGCCAGTGGCTTCTGGAGGCCAGTCAGCGCGGTCTTTGCACAGCCTTCCCCGCCAGCACCTCCCCATACTGTTGCCCTCTCGCACTCTACCCCGGCCCTGTGAACGCCCTCCTGCTCCTCAAGTGCCCCAAATTTGTGCCTGCACGGCTCTTCTCTCTATCAGAACCCTCGTCTTCCTCACTTTTTTAGGCCTCAGCTCAAATGTTATCACCTCTGTGAGGCCGTCCCTGACCAACTAATAGAAACTGGCCCCTCCAGGGCATCTCTATTCCCTTATCTTGCTCTATCTTCAGAGTACTTATCAGAACCCCAGATCACGTCCGTGGTCTTCCTGGCCAGGCTAGAGCCCCGAGAGCAGGCCCTTTGCCGGGTACGATTGCTCCACTGCCCCAGTGCCTGGCATGAGATGGACACTCCTACACACACAGCTGCTTGCCTGTCTGATGTCCCCTCCTCCCTTCGCCCTCAGTTTTATTCCAGAATTCCATCTTTTCTCACCTGACTCAGGGAGAGGTGACTACATCCCCAGCCCCAGGGGTCCATCTCAGCTAGTCTATGTCAGTCAGGGTGGAGCTTGCCCTGACTACAAGTGGTTTAGGAGCAGGAACATGTCCCAGTTACTAACAAAGATTGATGCAGAGGTATGACAGTTAAGCCCTCTTGTTCTGGTTCCCTAAGGACAAATCTAATGCCACCATGCTCCAGAGATCCCCCCTGGGTCAGGCTCTGGCTAGACATCTCCTAAAACCACATCTGTGCCAGCTGCTTCCTCCACTCCCTTACAGATTTCTACTCAGAAGATTCCATCAGCAAATCACTTGCACAACATGGTCTGCTTCTAAGGAAACCTCTCTAAGACGGGACTCAGTAGACCCTGGGCCTTGCTGTGCTCTTGAAACTGCTGCTGCTATCTTGCCTACAAATGAAGCCAGCACGCACAGCGGACAGAGCCCTGATTTACGAAACTAGATTCCTTATGACAGGAATGCATTTCCTCGCTATCTAAGCCAATCTGAGCCCACCATCTTTGGTACTTACAACCCAAATCATTATAAATGATACGAAACTCAAGAAGTAGAATTCTGGACAGCCAAGATAAGGTGGGTACATCAATTAAAATCTCGAAAGAAAGCAAGAAACAAAGAAAGACATGCAAGAAGAAAAAAATAACACTACCCAAACCCACACCTTTAGCACAGCTAGAATAAGGGAATGCCTTCAAATTATCTTTTACTAAAAAAATAAACTTCAGCTCCCCATGAGCTCTCTCTCACACCCCTGCTGCAAATTCTCGTGGAGAACAAGGGCACTCTAAGAAAAACTACAGAAGAGAATAGTGGTAGCCCTAAGACTGATCTACAGTCCTGCCAGAAAGAGAAAGTACACCCTTACTGCAAACATACTGAAAAACACTCCTATAAATTTGAGTACCTGCTACAAGAAAGGGACTCAGGTGTGCAGTTCACGGTAGTGTTCTTTGAAAGACATTACTTATAAGAGACAGGGTAAAAGAAAAGTATCCCTTTGAAGGTTGCAGGGGAAGAGACAAGAAGCAAAAGTGAAATTTTGAATCTTGCAGATAAGAGAGAATTAAAAAGTGGAGGATACACACACACACACACCCCATCCATTTAAAAAACTAATTTGCTATACTGACAGAAGAGGGCGCCCTTGAACCAGGAATCCTGTAAATCTACACCATGATTAAGTGAAAGCAAACTACATTGATATGATTGTAAGGTTGATATTTTTCTGTAAGAAAAAGAGAGAGCATCTTAACTGATAAAAATTCCCATCCACCTTAAAAAAATAAACAAGGACCAAGCAGAATATTGTAACATAACACTTCAAGCAACTACATAACTTAAAACAAGTATTTGGGTATATGAAAAACCACCTTCAGTCAGAAATTCACAGATAAAACACAGAAATTTGTCCAGACAACGGGAAGAAAAGATATTTAACTACACTCAGGGAAAAAAATGGAAGAGATAAAATTATTGCAGAGATGAAGGCTAAATTACAAGAAATCCATGAGAAAATAGAGTCAAATCAAAATGTAACAAAGTGCATTGAAGAAAGGCAGGAAGATAACTAAGAGAATGAAGATGAGAAAAAGAAAGAACTAAAGAGGGTTGGAAACTGGTGGAATTAGAAGACAGGCAAAGAAGCAGCAATACATATAACATATAGAGATATACAATGGAATCTCTGATGAAGAAAAAATAAAACAATGGAATAGAACTAATATTTAAAATTATCATTCAAGAAAAATTTCCAAAAATAAAAGAATACCTGAATCTATTCATGAATAGATTATAACATGAAATAATATGACAGAATTGAGATTAAACATATTGGCCATATCAATAAATATGAACGGGCTTAATTTAACTCACTTGTTACAAGAAAAATCCCATTGGGTATTTGCCGAAATTGCCCCAGGCTGATCAACTCTGAGACATATTCAAATAAAATGATTAGACTTTAAAGACTAAAAAAAAACCTCTCAAGGCCTCCAAGCAAAAAGATCAAACAACTTACAAGGGAAGGGGCATTAAACTGGCATTGGACTTCTTGGACACAAAGCAAGGCAACAAAAGAACCGCCCTTTTTAAAAAACTCAAGGAGCTGGGCTCGGTGGCTCACGCCTGTAATCCTAGCCCTCTGGGAGGCCTAGGAGGGCTGATTGCTCAAGGTCAGGAGTTCAAAACCAGCCTGAGCAAGAGCAAGACCCCCGTCTCTACTATAAATAGAAAGAAATGAATTGGCCAACTAATATATAGAGAAAAAATTAGCCAGGCATGGTGGCGCATGCCTGTAGTCCCAGCTACTCAGGAGGCTGAGGCAGGAGGATCGCTTGAGCCCAGGAGTCTTAGGTTGCTGTGAGCTAGGCTGACGCCATGGCATGCACTCTAGCCTGGGCAACAAAGTGAGACTCTGTCTCAAAAAATAAATAAAAATAAAAATAAAAAAAGCTCAAGGAATATGGGTATGAACTAGAATTTTCTATCCAATCAAACTGTCCTTTAAGTATTAAATACACGAGAACTCAAGTAATTCTATACCCTGGAGCACTTTGTGAGGAATCTACTAGAAAAGGAATTTTATCCAACCAAAAGATGACAGAGAAAACATCAGAAAAAAGACTGATATATTTAATAGAATTAATTGCAAATTGAAGACTAAAAGTTAGAGATGAGAGTGGAAGAATATCATGTTAAAATATTACGTAGAAAAAGCAACTAAAAATATGAAGAAAAATGAATGAGGGCCAGGCACAGTGGCTCACACCTGCAATCCCAGAACTTTGGGAGACCAAGACAGGAGGATTGTTTGAGGCCAAGAGCTCAAAACCAGCCTGGTTTGAGGCCAAGAGCTCAAAACCTCAACATAGTGAGAAGAGAGAGAGAAAGAGAGGAAAGAAGGAAGGGAGGGAGGGAGAGAAGGAAGGAAGGAAGGAAGGAAGGAAGGAAGGAAAAGAGAGAGAGAGAAATTGGCCTGGCATGGTGATGCACATCTGTAGTTCCAGCTACTAAAATAAAGGCACAAACCTTCCTAAATACAAAAATAAATTTTAAAAGTAGAACAAAGAAAACCCACCATGTAGATAAACAAACATAGCATTGATCACAATACACATAATAATTACAACATGAAATGATATGACAGAGTTGAGATAAAACATATTAGCCATATCAATAAATGTGAAGGGGCTTAACTCACTTGTTACAAGAAAAAAGCTTTTAATTTGGCTCACAAATAAGACCCTACTATATGCTGAAAATAAAAAATCTATCTGAAACAAACGAATTCAGAAAGGCTTAAAACAGGGATTTATCACACAAATGGAAACAACAAAAAGTCAGGTTGCAATTTTTATATCAAAGTAAAATTCAGGTCAAAAAGCATTGGAAGCTGGGTATGGTGGCTCACGCCTGTAATCCTAGCACTTTGGGAGGCTGAGGCGGGAGGATCACTCAAGGTCAGGAGTTCAAGACCAGCCTGAGCAAAAGCGAGACCCCATCTCTACTAAAAAACAGAAAGAAATTAATTGGTCAACTAAAAATATATAGAAAACATTAGCCGGGCATGGTGGCACATGCCTGTAGTCCCAGCTACTCGGGAGGCTGAGGCAGGCAGATCGCTTGAGCCCAGGAGTTTGAGGTTGCTGTAAGCTAGGTTGATGCCAGGGCACTCTAGCCCAGGTAACAGAGTGAGGCTCTGCCTCAAAAAAAAAAAAAGCATTAGAACTGACTGCAAACACTGTTTAATGCTAAAGCTGCAATTCATAATAACGATATAACACACTACTCTCAGTGGACAAAAGTAAGTGAGGATATAGAAGACACAAACAACATAATCAATAAGGTAGATGCCGTGGAATATATATCTTTTATACGTTAATAATAGGAAATACATTTCTTCTCAAGTGCAATTGGAACATTCACAAAAACTGATGATATATTAAGTCACAAAAAGAATATCAACAAGTTCTATATAGTAGAAATACTACAAACAACAATCTCTGATCTCAATGCAATGAAACTAGAAATTATTAACAACATTTTTAACAATGCTTTTCTACATGAAAAATTTTAAACCTTATATTAAACAAGTCTTGAATTAAAGGGTAAATATAAACTAAATTTTTAGAATTTAAAAAATGAAATACTCCATATCCAAATCTGTAGTTATTAATAAAATTAAAGCAATTATCAGAAGAAAGTTCACAGCTTTAAACATATTAAATTCCTAGTGTATGCATGCACACACACACCCAAACTATACAACATAATAAAAGGTAAGCTGAAGAAGGCACAAAGAAGGAAATAATAAAGATAAAAGTAGAAATTAATGAGGTAGATGTAGAAAAGAGCTGATCACATTACTAAATCTAAATCCTTTTTTAAATTAAAAAATCAAACAAACTATTAACTTAATAAAGCAAAAACAGGAAGAGAGAGTAACACTACAAAATGAGAATTGACAAGGGGAAGTAAATATTGAAACAGAAGAAAAATTTTAAATCATAAAAACATTTGCAGAATGTTATGCAAATATACCTAAGATAGATATAATATGGATAATTTTCTAAAGAAACAGTATATACCAAAATTGATCCCATTAGAAATAGAAAGCTTAAATAGATCAATTATAGAGTTACATGGGTGCTATGCCGTAAGAAAGCACTATGTCTAAATGGTTTCACAGGGGAATGACTAGATAGCCCCAATGCAACATAATTTGTTCTGGACTATTGAAAATGAAGGCTAATGTCAAAATTATTTTTATGAAGCAAGTATAAATGTTGTTTCAAACCTGAAAAACATAATACCAAAAAAATTACATACTAACATCACTTATATCAATGTAAAAGTTCTAAATAACACATTAACCAACAGAATCTAACACCACATTAAGAAAATGAGCCAAGTGGGATTTGGTAAAGGAATGCAAGGTTATTTCAGTATTAGGAAATTAATTAATGTAATAGATCATGTTAATAGATCTAAGGAAACAAACCATATGATTATCTACACAGCTATTTTAAAAGCCTTACAAAACCACTTAAGAAAATAGAAATCAATGGATATTTAAATACAAAAATAGATAAATAAATAAAGTCCTAAAGCTAGTATGGTGCTTAAGGGGAAATATTAGAGGTATTTCCACTAATACTAGGAACAAGGCAAGGATGCCTATGATCTCTATTACTATTCAGTATTGTACTAGCAGTATTAGAAATCCAATTAAATAAGAGAAAGTAATTAGAGAAATAAGAACTGGAAAAGAATAAATAAAATTATCTCTATTTACAGATAATGCATACTTAGAAAACCTTACAGAATTAATGATAAAGCAAACTTGAGCATTTAAAAGAATTTGGAGGCTGGGTGCAGTGGCTCATGCCTATAATCCTAGCACTTTGGGAGGCCGAGGCGAGAGGATTGCTTGAGGCTATGAGTTCAAGACCAACCTGAGCAAGAGTGAGACCCCCCATCTCTACAAAAAACAGAAAAATTAGCTGGGCATGGTGGCACGTGCCTATAGTCCCAGCTACTTGGGAGGCTGAGGCAGGATCATCACTTGGGCCCAGAAGTTTGAGGTTGCAGTGATCTATGATGATGCCACTATACTCAAGCCTGGGTGACAGAGTGAGACCCTATCTCAAAAAAAAAAAAAAAAAAAAAGAATTTGGTAAGGCAACAGGATATAAAATTACAGAAATCAATAGAAATAATAGCAGAAAAATTTATAATAGCAACAAAGAAGATAAAATACTCAATAAGAAATATGCAAGACCTATATGACCAAAACTTAAAGTACTACTGAAAGATACAGAAGTACATTTGAACAAATGAACAAACATCCTTTGTTCTTGAATAGGACCATTCAATACCCTAAAGATGTCAACTATACCTAAGGTAATTAAAAAATATAATGCGATCCCAGTAAAAATGCCAATATTTTGTTAAATAGAGCTATGTGAGTTGATACTCAATGTCAGGTGGGAAAATAAGCATGCAGAAAACTGTCAAAATCTCAACATTTTTTGCAAAAATAGAAAAATGCTTCCTAAAATTCACATAGCATTTCAAGAGATACCAAATAGTCAAAACAATCTTGAAAATGAAGAACAAAGTTGGAGGACTCACACTCCCTGATTTCAAAACTTACTGCAAAGCTACAATAATCCAAACAGTGTGGTACTGGGATAAAGACATAAGACACCAAAGGAATGCAATAGAGAGTGCAGAAATAAACTCTCACATATATGGTCACATTATTTTTAACAAGGGTGCAAGACAATTCAATGGGGAAAGGACAGTCTTTTCAACACATGGCACTGGGAAAGCTGGACATCCACATGCAGAAGAATGACGTTGAACTTTTACTTAATATCATACACAGAAATCAGCTCAAAATGGATCACTGACCTAAATGCAATACTTAGTACTACAAAACTCTTGTTAAAAAAAAACACAAGGGAAAAGCTTCAGAACATTAGATTTGACAATAATTTCTCAGATATGATACCAAAGACACAGAAAAAAAAAAGAAATATGGACAACTGGACTTGATCAAAATGTAAAACTTATGTATTAAAAGACACTGTCAACAGAATAAAAAGGCAACCCACAAAATGGAAGAAAATATTTGTAAATCACATACTCTGATAAAGGATTAATATTCAGGATATTTAGTGAACTCCTAAAACTCAAAAACAACAACAAAACAACCCTATTAAAAAATGGGCAAAGGCTGGGCGCGGTGGCTCATGCCTGTAATCCTAGCACCCTAGGAGGCCCAGGCAGGCAGATTGCTCAAGGTCAGGAGTTCGAAACCAGCCTGAGCAAGAGCAAGACCCTGTCTCTACTATAAATAGAAAGAAATTAATTGGCTGACTAATATATAGAGAAAAAATTAGCCAGGCATGGTGGCACATACCTGTAGTCCCAGCTACTCAGAAGGCTGAGGCAGTAGGATCGCTTGAGCCCAGGAGACTGAGGTTGCTGTGAGCTAGGCTGATGCCACAGCACTCACTCTAGCCTGGGCAACAAAGAGAGACTCTGTCTCAAAAAAAAAAAAAAAAAAAAAAAAAAAAAAAAAAAAAAAAAAATGGGCAAAGGACTTGAATAGACATTTCTCCAAAGAAGATATACAAATGCCAATAAACACATGAAAAGTTGCTCCATATCTCTAACCATCAGGGAACTACAAATCAAAAACCACAATAATATACCACATCACACTCATTAGGATGGCTCTTATGAAAAAAAATAGCAAGTATTGGGGAAGATGTGGAACAATTAGAACACTTGACTTGTGCTCTGCTAGTGGGAATGTAAAATGGTATAGTATAGCCACTATGGAAAATAGGATGATGTTTCCTCAAAAAATTAAAAATAAAATTACCGTATGATCCAGCTCATATACACTGTTGAGTATATACCCTAAGAATTGAAAGCAGATACTAGATGATATAGTTGTATACCCATGTTCATAACAGCATTTTTCAGAGCAGCCAAAAGATGGAAACAAGCCACGTGTCCATGGATAGGTGAATGGATAAACCAAATGTGGCATATGCATATAATGGAATATTATTCAGCCTTCAAAAGGAAGGAAATTCTGACATATGCCACAACATGTATGAACTTGAAGACATTATGGTAAATGAAATAAATCAATCACAAAAAGACAAATACTGTATGATTCCACTTATATGAGAACTTAGAGTAGTCAAATTTATAGAGACAGAGAGTAGAATGGTCTTTGCCAGGGGATGGGGGAAGGAGGTATTGGGAATTTATTGTTTAATGGGTATAGAGTTTGAAGATGGGAAGATGAACAAAGTTCTGTGGATGGATGGTAGTAATGGTTGCACAACAATGTAATTATACTTAGTGCCACTGAACTGTACACTTAAAAATGGTTAAAATGGTAAATTTATGTTATGTAGATTTTACTACAATTTTTAAAAATAAATAATTAACCACTTCGGTACCAGCGTCGACTATAGTCGACAGCCACAGATGAACGTGCACTGCGACTTTAGCCGACAGCTGTGATATGACTTTTCTAATTTTTCATTTATCAAAATAAAATTGTGAACATTTAAAAATAACGTAATGAAAACATATATGTACACGTTACCTATTCTGATTTACATTATAAGTAAAGTTGCCTGTAAAGTAAAACAAGCTTTCAGTGCTTTAAAGCTTTTCTCATCACACAAGAGCAAAATGGATTTGTCATCAATGCACAGCACAAACTATCGTGCAGACCATGAGTGCTGACTGTGGGCATGGTTTCGCAGCCGGTGAGCGCCGAACTGAAGTGGTTAAAAAAATAAACATGCAAGGCCGGGCATAGTAGCTCACACCTGTATTCCCAGCACTTTGGGAGGTCAAGGCAAGAGGATTCCTTGAGGCCAGGAGTTCAAGACCTGCCTGGGCAATGTAGTTAGACCCCATCTCTACAAAAAAATTTTAAAAATTAGCCAGATGTGGTGGGGTACACCTGTAGTACTCATTACTCGGAAGGCTAAGGCAGGAGGACCGCTTGAACCCAGGAGTTCAAGGCTGCAGTGAGCTATGATCGTGCCACTGCACTCTAGACTAGACAACAGAGCAACACCCTGTCTCACAAAAAATATAAATAAATAAAAATAAACACACTAGAATAGCCAGGAAAACACTAAAAGGGAAAAGCTACAAGGGGGACTAGCCCTAGGAGACATGAAAACATACTACAAAACTTCTTTAATTAAAACAGTGTAGTATTTTGTACTGAGTATGGGAAATTGGGAAAAAAATTAAATTTAAAAAACAAACAAACAGTATAGTACAAGTGCCTGAATAGACAAACAGACAAATAGAATAGAATAGGAAGTCCAGAAATAGACCCAAGTGTAAATGGAAATTAGCGTATGATAAAGGTGGCATTTCACATCACTGGGCCAAAGATGGAGATTTTAATAAATGCTGCATATTGGTCCCTGCCACACATCATACATAAGAAGGAATCAAGGATATAAATGCAAAAAGTGAAACCATACAAGTACTAGAAGAAAATCTCAATATAAGGAAAGACTTTATAACTATGACTCAAAGTCCGGATGCAATAGTTGAAAAGATTAGTAAAACTGTCGACATAAATATTTTTATTATGTGGCAAAATCATCACAAATAAAGCCAAAATGCAACTGACAAGCCAGAAGATATTTATGACATATATCATAGATAAAAAGCCATTATTCCTCACATATAAAAAAAAACTCTTAAAATTAGAGGGAATAAAAAGTCCGAAAATCTTAGAGAGAGAAAAAATGGGCAAAAGACATAGAGACAAGTCACCAAAAGATACAAAAATTGGTCTTAATCATATGAAAAGATGGAAAAGATATTCAAGCTCACTTATAATAAGACAGAATTAAAACTACACTGAGATACCATTTCTTATATACTTAACTTCCAGACTGGCAAAAACTGAAACAGTATTATAACACGCTCTTGGCCAGGCTGTGGGGAAACAGGCACCCTCGTACATTGATGGTAGGTGTGCAAAATAATAAAACCCTTCTGGAGGAAAATTTGGCAATACCTAACAGAATTACATACACACTTATCTTTTGATCTAGCAACCCCACTTCTAAGAATTTATCCAAAAGCTACACCTCCATAAATATGAACAAACAAATGCATACAATTATTCATGGCAACATTACTTGTAATTGCAAAATACTGGAAATGACTTAAATGCCCATATATTGGAGAATGGTTAAATAAAGCATGATACGTCCACACAATGGATTACTATGCAGTTGTAGAAAGGAATGAAGGAAATCTCAGTGACCTGAGGTGGATTGATTTCCAGAATATACTATAAGTGAAAAAGAATATCTACGGTGTGCTAACCCTCATGTAAGAAACAGCATAAGAAAATATACCTGGTGTCTGAAATATACGTGTCTGCTCATTTGTGCGACAAGAAATACAGACATGATAAACCAGAAACTGGTTATATTGGTGACCTATGAGCATGTGGTGGGAACAGGGGAGAAAAGACAGGGGATGTGGACAGGATAGAAGGAATTGGGTGGAGAGTGACAGATTTCTGAGTATATCTTTTTGAGTGATATATATTTTGAGTAGTATATATATACAGTCATGTGCCACATAACAACATTTCAGTCAACAATGAACCACATATATCGTGATGGTCCCATAAAATTGTAATGGAACTGAAAAATTCCTATTGCCTAGTGACACTGTAGCCATCCTAATGTCGTCGGTGGAAGGCATTACTCACATGTTTGTGGCGATGCTGGCGTAAACAAACCTATGGCACCACCAGTCATATAAAAGTGCAGCACATACGATTATGTACAGCATATAATACTTGATAATAAACAAATATGCTACTATTTTATGTATTTACTATACTACATTTTTAAATTGTTATTTTAGTGTTCTCCTTCTACTTATACACAAAAGTTAACTGTAAAACAGCCCCTGGCAGGTCTTTCACCAGGTATTCCAGAAGGCATTGTTACCATAGGAGATGACAGCTCCACAGGTGTTACTGCCCCTGAAGACCATCCAGTGGGACAAGATTTGGAGGTGGAAGATGAAATATTGATGATCTTGACTCTGTGTAGACATAGGCTAATGTGTATGTTTGTGTCTTAGTTTTTTAACAAAAAAGTTTAAAAGGTAAAAACAATAATAAGGGCCAGGTGTGGTGGCTCACCCCTGTAATCCTAGCACTCTGGGAGGCTGAGGCAGGCAGATTGCTTGAGGTCAGGAGTTTGAGACCAGCATAAGCAAAAGCAAGACCCCATCTCTACTAAAAGTAGAAAAAATTAGCCAGGTGTGGTGTTGTGCACCTGTAGATCCAGCTACTCAGGAGGCTGAGGCAGGAGGATCACCTGAACCCAGGAGTTTGAGGTTTCTGTGAGCTATGATGATGCCACTCACTCTAGCCAGGGCAACAGAGCGAGGCTCTGTCTCAAAAATAAAATTAAATTAAATTTTAAAAATAAAATATTTTAAATAGAAAAAAATCTTATAAAGAATGTAAAGAAAAAACATGTTTGTACAGCTATACAATGTGTTTGTGTTTTAAGCTGTTATAAAAGAATCCAAAAGTTTTAAAATTTAAAAAGTGTACAAAGTAAAAAGAGTACAATAAGGTAAGGTTAATTTATTATTGAAGAAAGAAAAAGATTTTTTAAAATAAATTTAGTGTGGCCTAAGAGTTTATAAAGTCTACAGTAGTGTACAGTAATGTCCTAGGCCTTCACATTCACTCACCACTCACTGACTCACCTAGAACAACTTCCAGTCCTGTGAGTACCATTCATGGTAAGTGCCCTACACAACTGTACTGTGGTTTTTTGTTCGTTTTTGTTTTTGTTTTTTGAAACAGAGTCTCACTCTGTTGCCTGGGCTAGAGTGCTGTGGCATCAGCCTAGCTCACAGCAACCTCAAACTCCTGGGCTTAAGTGATCCTTCTGCCTCAGCCTCCCGAATAGCTGGGACTACAGGCATGTGCCACCATGCCCGGCTAATTTTTTATATGTATATTTTAGTTGTCCAGCTAATTTCTTTCTATTTTTAGTAAAGACGGGTTTCCGCTCTTGCTCAGGCTGGTCTCGAACTCCTGAGTTCAAACGATCCAGCGCCTCGGCCTCCCAGAGTGAAGCGTACAGTTTTTTATTTTATATTGTATTTTTACTATATCTTTGCTATGTTTAGATACACGAATACCATGTATCAAAATTGCCTACAGTATTCAGTACAGTAACATGCTGTACAGGTTTGTAGTCTAGGAGCCATAGGCTATACTACATAGCCCAGATGCGTAGTAGGCTACACCATCCAGGTTTGTGTAAATATACTCTATCCTGTTCACACCACAATGAAATCACCTAACAATGCATTTCTTAGAATGTATTCCCATTGTTAAGTGACACAACTGTATATATACAGATGTTCCTCGACTTATGTCCTGATAAAGGCATCGTAAGTTGAAAATATCTTAAGTTGAGGCCAGCATGGTGGCTCACACCTGTAATCCTAGCACTCTGGGAGGCTGAGGTGGGCAGATCGCTCAAGATCAGGAGTTCAAAACCAGCCTGAGCAAGAGTGAGACCCCGTCTCTACTAAAAATAGGAAGAAATTAATTGGCCAACTAAAATATATAGAAAAAATTAGCCGGGCATGGTGGCGCATGCCTGTAGTCCCAGCTACTCGGGAGGCTGAGGCAAAAGGATTGCTTGAGCCCAGGAGTTTGAGGTTGCTGTGAGCTAGGCTGATGCCATGGCACTCTAGCCCGAGCAACAGAGTGAGAGACTCTGTCTCAAAAAAAAAAAAAAAAAAAGAAAATATCTTAAGTTGAAAATGCATTTAATACACCTAACCTACTGAATGGCATAGCTTAGCCTCGCCTACCTTAAACATGCTCAGAACACTTACATTAGCCTACAGTCAGGCAACATCATGTAACACACAGTGTTCAATATCTCATGTAATTTATGGAGTAGTGTACTGAATGTGAAAAACAGAATGCTTGTACAGATACTAGAAGTATAGTTTCTACTGAATGCATATGGCTTTCAAGCCATTGTAAAGTTGGGAACCGTCTGTATATATATTAATGTTTTCCAGATCTGTCTGCTCTCCCAGTAGAAATGAACACATTTAATGCCCAGATCTTGGCTTCTAAATACCATTTCTCACTATAAGGAACCTCCTTAGAGAAATAGCTGACTTCAGGCCTGGATCTGGGGAAGTACAAGGTGAGTCTGGAACTTCTTGATATGCCACAAAGTAAGGATATGCTCAAAGAATGATGGAAACATGTCAAAAGGACATAGGAATTGGAGTGAAAAGGCTCCCACTGCCAAATCTGGGACAATTTGAACATCAAAATAAAAAACAGTAGTAATGCACTATAACCCTTTGAATGAAATAAGAACCCATGGCTCCATACTGACGACGAGGGCTCTCCACACCCACAACTGCACTCACGGGGGCCCTTTGCGCATCCGGGGCGTGCTCATGGCCCACTGCTTGATCCTGCTTAGGCTCTGCTCGCTGATGACGCGCTGGCCCTCGGAGGGCATGCAGTCCACGTACAGGTTGTACAGCAGCAGCGCCTCCGTGTTCTTGCGCAGGGCGTTGGCCTGGCCCACGCGCTGTGTGAACACACGAGGGTCCTCGGCGAGGAAAAGAAGCTGGATCCGTGGCACCCAGTACTGACAGATCTGAAGAGGTGGCCTTCCTGGGGGCCAGGCGGGGGAGAAGGAGATGCACAGTCAGGCTGTCTGGCTGGAGCACTGGGTTCTGGCTGACTGCGCTGCTGATGCGCGGTGGCCCTGAGCAGTTGTTTCCCTTCTCTGACCCACTGTTGCATCTGTGAAATGGGCATGACAACCCTCCCTGCCCTGCCCACCTCACAGGGTATCATGGATGGATAGGAAAGGGATTTGCAAACTGTAAAGTACTGTGTTTAGACAAAGAGTTACACAGGGGTGGCCATTCAAGTGCCCATTCCTCAGTGCCACATCCAGGGCAGACATCACTAACTGATGGCCCTCGGGCTCCTTTTCAACATCATGCTAAAGCAGCACTGCCAGCTGCTCAGAGATGACATATCAAAGAATGGCCATTTGCCATTCATGGGTCTCTGAGTGATAGATCCCCTGGTTCTTACTGATCGGGGCCAGCCAGTCACAGGACAAATATAGCAAGGTAGAATTCAGACCTGAGCTGGCAGGTCTGAATTTTTTTTTTTTTTTTTTTTTTGCCCAGGGCTTGTTTTCTTTTTCTCCAGGGTTCATTACAGGGGAATTTGCTCCTACAACTTTCATAGCCACCCCTGAGGGGAAGCAGTCAGCCTGGGTCTGGGACCCCCTTCGCTGGAGCAGCCTCATGGATTCAGGGAAGGAGCAGCAGGCGGAGCGGGATGCTGCCATGACCACGCAGGCAGCGGGGCCCCACCAAGCTGCATCCACCAGCGGAGCTGCAGGTCTCGGCAGCTGTAGGGAAGCAGCCTCCCTGCCGTCTTGTCCCTCAGCCCCTTCTGCAGGTCCCCTTTCCTCTGCTTCAGAGACGTCTGCCTGGGAACCTCCCGGGCCCCGCACAACCCGAACCTAGGCAGGGGTTGGCCTCAGTCACAGGCTGGGCTAGGCCTGAGTAGGGGGTCTTCCTGGGGCAGAGGCAGGAACTTGTACCTTCAGCAGTGACCCCTCCATTCAGGATAGGGTTCCCCATCTCATCTCGCACCAAGCCTTTCTCATCTGTCTTCTGCACCAGGTATAGCTTCTTCTCCTCGTCGTAGTCCAGGACGCCGACCTCACACCATTTGTAATCCAGCTTCTGACTCTTGGGGTCCTCTGAAACAGGAGGGGAACTCCTACCAGTGCTCCCTGCCACAGGGCGGGGGGTGCTTCTGAGTGCAAGCAGCAGGTAGTGGGAATGGGTCTCAGTGGTCACTGGTCTGGCCTCTCTCCCACTGGGATGATGCACTCTGGCTCCAGCAGAGCCAGGGCCCTGCTTCCTCCCAGCTGAGCTGGTCTCTGAGGAAGCCCCAGCTGCAGGAGCCAAAAAGACCATGCTTCTCTGCACCAGCGCAGAGAGACAGGCCGACAGGGCTGGGACAGGAGGCACGAAAGCCCCAAGCAAATGGAAGATCTCGTGATAACCCAGTTGTAAAGATCATCATGGATAAGCACCCCTTCAAGGTCCCCATAGGCTGCCATGACCCCTTCAAGGTCCCCATAGGCTGCCGCTGGCCATTCAGTCCCTGGGTCCCTTGTATCAGAACAGGGCAGGGCAGGGCGGGGCAAGGCAGGAGACTGCTGCCCTGCAATGGGCTCAAAGTGGGCCTCGGGCCAGTTTGGTGAGGATGGGCCTCCCCCGACTCCTGGGCTGAAAGCCTGTGCCCACTTCTCCAGCTCACCTCCTGCCGCTGCCCCTCACTCATTTCTGTCCAGCCACACTGGATGTCTAGCTATTCCTGTGACGTTCCTCTGTGCTCCTACCTCAGGGCTTTTGCACTGGCTGTGCACCCTGCCTGGAACACTCTGGGCTCAGGTCGCCTCATTGCTGGTTTGTTCCCTGCTCCAGTGGCTTCTCCTTGGAGAGGCATCTTTGCCTAATACAGGTACCCTCTGGCCTGTTACCCTGTTTTGTCCCTCACAGTGTGTAAAGTCATGCTACGTATGCGTGTCTCCTGGGTCACAGTCACACTCTTCACATCTCCCTAAGGGCAGAAGCAACTTTGTCCCATTTCGGTCACAGCTTTGTCCCTGGGCCTGGCACGGAAACTGATACATAGTAGATGCTAAATCAACTTTTGCAGAAAGAAGATGCACACACAGTGGCCAGCAGAGGAGGCCTCAGTACGCAATTGCTTCAAACAAACTGATGGGCTCTACAGACGGGCTTGTGGAAGGAAGGGCTGGAATTCCAAGGAAATGCTCCCCATCGGTTGACACCAGAGAGCTGCATAAAGTAGGTTGCTATCGAATACCTCAGCTATTCTTCTGTTTTGTTTTCCCTTCCCTGCTTAGTAAGTTTCCTTCTTGAAAATGCTGGCCTTGTCTTGGCTCAGCTTAGATGAAAAGATGTCATGGAAGTCCCCAGAGGCATGGCATACAAGAGGTCCCCAGCAGACTACTCCCTGCTCACTCCTCTGCCCACCAGTGCCACCACCCAAGGCCAGGGCCATGTGAAAGGGGACAAGCAGAGCACCTCAGGGGAAGCTGGCACTTGGAGCACTTAAGGTTAACACGGCCCCAAACCTTCTGGTTTCATCACCAGGGATTGGTGATCTGGGAACAATTGAGTTAAATTATTTTTGTAATTAAGTCCAAAGTAAAGTGAACATTCTGGGTTTCTTGTCTGGTTCATAGAAATTGAATCCAGCATTAACATATTTTTAAAATTAAACATAAATGTATAGCCTGCTTAATGGACTCACTGTGCAGCCTTAAAACCAGTCACTGCTCTCAGAACCCTGCCTCCTACCTGGGGGCTGGCGCGCTGGACCCACTCCCACTCCTCAGCACCTTGTCCCCCAGCAGGCAGGGAGCAGGGCAGCCTTCAGCCCTGCACAGGGGAACAGCCACCCCCAACCTCCACACTGATGAGCCCAGTCCTTCCTAGGATGCCTGCACAGCGAGCCGGATGCGCAGGCTCCGATGGCAGCCATAGACGCTCCTCCAGCGCTGTTTCCAACAGCAAGAATAGCGGGGACAGCCTCCGTGGCCACCAGGGCAGGCCTGGGGCCAAAGGAGGAGCCAGGGGCACTGTGTGGGCAGACACAGGCAAGGCCAAGACAAGGCAAGTCTGTGTGGCATCAAGTGGGTGGTGGGGGTGGTACGTGACGGTGGTACGTGTCAGTGGTGGCAGGCCAGTGACAGGAGGTACGTGAGCATGTGTTTAAATGGTAAAATTGTGTCGTGAGCGCAACTGTGTGTAGGGGGGAATGCTGTGTGAGTGTCACAGTACATGTGATCGTGAATGTGTGTGACAGTGTGACAGAGTGTGTTGTCCACACAGGTGTCAAAGCTGAGGGCAGAGTTACAGCTGGAGCAATGGTGACACTGGGGGATGGGGTAGAGGGCTGGAATTCTGCTCCTAATGCACATTTGAACATCTCCAATGACCATGTACATTTTTTATTACTAATAAATCAAACATTTTTTTAAATACTAGACACCATCCAGCTGTCCCTTCCCCACTTCTGACAGTGTCATCTCTCATCCTTACATGTCCTGCCTCTGTGTGGCTCCTTGACCTGCATGCCAGCTGGGTCAAAACGTCCCTCACGCCCCTTGCCTGCCAGGTCCCAGAGGAGCCCAGGAGTCCTTGGCAGGGAACGAGACAGTGCCCCACCCTGGGCTGGGCCCGCTCACCATGCCCCAGGAAGTCATCGGTGGGCAGGAGGGCCTTTCCAGGAACAGGTTTCCTGTCCAGAGACCCTGGCTCCAGGCCCATGTTGATCCACTCTCTGGGAGTCCGACAGTCAAACTCCTCATTGTCAAACACCTGGAAGAAAGCAGGCAAACACTGGGAGGAAGCAGCTCCCGTAGCAGGGCCTGGGTGGGCCGGGCCTGCCAGAGGATGGGGTGCCTAAGGAGCCTCCTCCCAGATGAAGACCCTGGGGGCTGGGGCTGAGCCCCTCCTCTGCTGCTGCCAGAGGCACGCAGGGTCTGGTTGGGTGAAAACCTGGACCCCCATCCAGCCGAGGCCCCCAAGGCTTGGGCAGAGCAGCGTCTGGGCGCTGGCAGCAGGATGTGGGCTCTCTGTCCCCTTGCCCACGGCCATCCAGCCCAGGCCCGAGGGAAGAGGTGGAGCGCCCCCTCTGACTCCAAACGCTGGAGAGTTGTGGCTATCGGGAGGCAGACCTTTGCAGGGTGATGCACAGCTAGATTCAGCTCCACCTCCCTACGGGCACCACCAGGTGAGAGACACTCAGGGCCACAGAGGGGAAGGGCAGGGGAGGGGGGGGGTGAAAGCCAGAGCCAAGCCATGCTCCCTCTTTCTCCTCCATGGACTCAGTTTCCCTATCTATACCCCAAGGAGGTGGCACTAATGCCCTCCTCCATCCCTGGTCTCCCCATTTCATTGAGCCAGGTGCAGTTCCCACCCCAGGTGGCCTGCTCGAGGAGGGCTATGCACTACTTCCGGGTGCCTATGGGTGGGCCAGAGGCACAAGCCTGACGTACGGGCTGCCCTGGCTCCCAGCATAGCAACAATGGATCAGCATCCCAGGGGTCTTGGAGTCCCTCCTGCTCCAGCTTGGGATGCTCGAGGTGCCTGGGGTGGGTTCCCATGATTGAGTGCCCTGTTTGACAAGGGAGGGCTTGTGATGGGCATGGGGGTCCCCTTTTGGGTCTGACTCCTGAGCCTCAGCTGGGGTCTGCACCCCACACCCTCCATCGACCATTGCGGAAGCCAGCTCACCTTCAGCGGGAGATATATGGGGAAGATCGGGTCATGGCCCTGTTCAATGGTCTGGGGGTGTTGGATGTCTGGGTGCCTGGGCATGAGCTTGTTGGAGTCGATGCCCTCGCTGGACAGCAATTGCTCGATGTCCAGGCTCAGGTACTGCTGCTTCCTCCTGGCCCAGAGTGGGGAAGGGAACTCAGGATGGCTTGACTCATGCCAGGTGGCTCCGTGGGTTTCAGCAAGGGCCCATGGGGTTGTGGTGGTAGGGGTGTGGCCCAGGAAGTGATGTGGTGGCTGGGGCTGGTGTCCCGGGCTTCAGCTGCCTTTCTGTCTTGCCCCACAGTCCCATTTCATTGATCTAAATGCCACCTTCCCTGCTTCCCACCTTTCCAGAAAGGAAAACAATTTGCCCTTGTTAAGAGACCAAAGAGCTAGAAGATTTTGTCTAAATACTTGTGCACAGACTCTGCCATGGGGATTGTCACCTAGTGATCTGCAGTCCCTCTCTCCATAAGTTGGGCAGGTGCCTCCCAGAGGACAGTGTCTCCCCACAGCCCACCCAGCCGTACCTTTCAATCTCAATCTTGCGGGGACACTGGCCTGGCAGCACCTGGAAGGGCACCTGCACCTTGGGCTCATAGGCCTGCAGAGGAAAGTCAGTCTGGGAGAGAAGCTGGGTGCTGGGCCCAATGCGCTGCTGCTCAGTGAGCTCGTCGAAGTTCTTGGGAACCTCAAAGCTTGTAACTGCAAGTAGAGGCAGAGGCAGGGGTTTCAGGGCTAAGGCTAGAACCCAACAGCCCCCTCCCCAATACGATGAATCACCAGCCAGGCAGGCACCAGGCACGATGCTTTGGGGCGTGGGAAGCTCAGAGCTTGCCTGTGCCCGGGCAGTGGTGGGGAAAAGACAGATGGGACACCTGTACCCAGGTGTGAGCCTGGAGGGGTGAGGGCCAGAAGGTCTGTTCTGGCCCTGCTGTCCACATCCAGAGCCAGCATGCTTGGCCATTCCCATGTCCTCAGCACCAGGGGACATTGCTCAAGCCGGGTGCTGAGTTAAACCACAAGTGAGGGTTACAACTGGACAGGAAGACGAAATGGGAGATTCCTCCCACCCCTACCCAAGAGGGTCTGCCAGCATCTTGGAGTCTGATATTCACTCTCTGGGGCCATTTCCAGGTTCAAGGCATCCTGGATACTATAGGATCCCTGGCCCTGCAGGACCCTCAAGTCACAAAATGCTGTCCCTACTTAGATGACCAGGGCAGACAGACGCTTCTGTTCCAGGTCTGGGGAGGGGAACTGGTGGGGAGGGACCCACTGATAGGGTGACCAACCATCCCAGCTTCCCTGGGACATAGGGTGCTCAGTGGAGAATAAAGTCCCAGGCAAACTGAGATGGTATAGGTGGGGAGCGGGGTGCAGGCACGGGCTTCAGAAGGAGACCGAGAGAGGGCCATGTTTCCCAGGGGCTGGGTGTGGGCTCTGGACAGCCCAGTGATGGCCCCATCTACTCTCCTGGTAGAAGAGGTGTCCAGAGAGTCCCAAGGACCCTGGGAGGCCCTGGAAACCCCCTCCTTGGGCCTCACTACCTCTCTAGGGTCAAGAGGTGGTCACGCTGCAAGAGGGCTCCTCTTGGAAGTGTCATCAGGGGCCCACAACACCTCTGGAGGCTAGGTCTGGGCTGGTGTGCAGGGTTCGGTGGAGGCCTCTCACCCTCCGCAGGAGCTTGCTCTCTTACCAGGGCTGCCTGGTGGTCCAGGAACCCCACAGCACCAAAAAGGCCCAGCCACAAAGACAGTTTTCAGACCCCTAAGCAACAGCTTCTGAGCCTGTGCGTCTGGGACTCATTCCACCCCTGGACCTCCTAGGGGCCAAGAAGGAGCCAGGGTCAAGAGGGCCACACCAGGCCTCCAGCCCCTGCTGTGCCTGCGGGCCCAGGCAGACTTCCCCAGCCCTCCACTGGCCCTTGGATAGTAGAGTGGACATCCACTGCTGCCTGCCTGGGGCCCTGTCATCTCCCTGTGGCCTTTGGGGGCTGCTTTTCCTCGTGTGGGTGGGGCTACCAATAGATGGTAGGGAGCACCATTCCCAGTACCCCACAACCCTGGGATCTGTGGTTTGTAACTATTTTCTGGGTCACAGATACTTGTGAGAGCGTTGAAAACAGTAGGCCAGATGCTCAGATAGCTAACTGCACAAATGCACGTATATGTGATGTTTCCTGTGCCAGCTTAGGGGGGGTGCAGATGCTGTAAGACCTGTGGGCTCCAAGAGGACTAATCTTGGCAGTGGCAACAGGAGCTGGGCCTTTCCTGAGGGTGGAGAGGAGGGCAGACAACCAGGACCACAGGGCATCTGGGCCTGGGGGGCTGGGGAGCGGGCGGCCTAGACATAGTCCTGGCCTTCTCTGCACCCACGTTCCAGGGAAGGCAGAAAAGACACACATATTGCCCCTGTGGCCCCAGCTAGGCAGAGAGAACTGTGAACCTGGCTCCCAGAAGCCCCAACCCAGACCAGTGTCATTGTCACGGCTACACTAGGAGTAATGATGCCACCGCAGCAGCTGGGGTTCACTGGGCACTCACTGAGAGCCAAGCCCTCATGAAACACCTCGTTTATCAGCCCCCATTTACAGCTGAGGAAACTGGCCCATCCAGGAAGAGACCATCTCCCAGAGGCCAAGGGCTCTGTTTCTAAATGCCCACCAGGGCCTGCCCACCCGGCCCTCCTGAGCACTGACCTTTTGCCGTAAACTTGTCAAGGTCAGCCTGCCACAGGAAGTTCTGGTTCATGCAAGGGCCATGGCACACATTCTGAAACCAAACCCCAGAGTCTGAGTGTGTGTAAACATCCCAGGGGCAGTCAAGACCTGGGAGTGACCCAAGGACACAGGCTTCTCCTGAGGCCCTCCAGGGAGCACCCTGGGAGCACGGAGGTCGGGGGCAAGAACCAGTGAATATGCACAATTCCCCGTTCAAAGACCACAAAGGGTGACAAGCTATGGCCACCTGGGATACCCCTGGCCCCACCTCACTCTGAGAATACTCCCAGCATGTGTCTAGAGGCTGAGCCACAAAGCAGGTGCTGCAAGGCCAGCAGGTATCTCTGCGAGTACCTCCTCTCCCAAGGGCCACTCTGTCGCCACCAGTGTAGTGGGTATTGGTAGGTCCTCGCCCTGTCTCTCTTGGCTCCTTTCCTGCTAAAACCTTCCTAAGGCTGCCTGGGACCTGTGGGACTCTTTGAATTCTCTCCTAATCATTCCTTCCCATCTTGCCCCTGCCCCCAACCTCATGTCTTGATCTCTCCCCTCACATTCTACCCTCCTTCACATGCACCATGCCCTCTCTAAGGGGCCCCACGTCTTTGTGCCATCTGTTCCCCTTGCCTGGGACACACTCCCAGGCTCTTCACTCACCCAGCAAATGCAGACCCATCTCTTAAATCTCAGCAGTATGCCATCCATGCATCCCTCCCAACCAGAGCTAGGGGAGGGGGGCTTCACCATCAAAGCCATTGTCCCATGACAATAGGGACATGGATATCTCATCCCCCCTGTGTCTCCAGGGCTCAGTCCGGGGCCTGGCACACAGCAGGAACTCAGTAATGATGGATGGATGGATGGATGGATGGGGAGGTAGGGGGTTAGGGGGTAGATGGATGGAAAAATTGACAGACAGACAGATGGACTCATGGCCAAATGAACAGATGCACTGATGGAGAGAAGAATGAAAGGATGGGTGAATGGAACCCATAGAGAGGGCCTAGGCCTGGCAGGGGATGGCTCCCATACTCACCCCAAGTTGATCCAAGGTTCCAGGGCTGAGGATGTCAGAGTAGAACCCACGCTGCTTCATCAGTGGGTACTTCTTATCAGTGCCTGACAGGGGCAACTTCCGGGGCTGCCCCAAGTCTGAGACTGTGGGTGGGTCCAGGGATGAGGGTAAAGGTTGGGGCTTGAGGTCAGGCCCTGGAGGAGGATTCCCCAACCCATAATCTGGTCCCAGAGGAATCTTCCCCAGGTTACATTCTTGGCTCTTAGGAATCCCCCCCAGACTGCACTGTTGGTCTGTAGGGGCATGGCTGCACTCTGGGCCCTGCTGGGCCCTTTCTCGCTTGCAGCCTTCTCTGCCAGGCTGCTCCATGCTGCTTCTCGGGAAACGTCCCAGCCAGAGCTCCTAGGAGAAGATACCCGTGTCACTCAGCCTTTGCCAGCCTCGATCTCAGCCCCCAGAGACACAAGGGTACCTGGATGCCTAGACTGCCTCCCTGCACCAAGACCCAACCCATGACCCACAACAGAAGGGAGGTGGGAGGGCAGGAGTGGTTTCCTCCTATCTGAACAGATACTCAGTGCCACCAGAGCACCACCAGGAGACAGTGGGGCCTGCCCTGCATGCTGCATGTGAGAAATGAGCCCCACAGGGTTAAGGGCTAAGTGAAGGGAAGCTCTGCAGATGCCCCCATTCAAGTGCAACCTGCTGCACATGCCCACCCCTCTCCCTCATTTTAGAGAGCAAGGCCTGGCTTCTCAGCAGGCGTATACGGGGAGGCAGGAGATCAGTACTCCAGAGCTTGCTCACTCAGTGAACGTCCCTAAAATGAGTTTCAGCCAGAAGCAACCCCAGGGCTCCCAGCCCAGCCCTGCTGGACAGCCCTGCCTCTTCCCGGTGTGGAGCACAAGGCCTCCCTGCCACCTGTGAGCACTGGGCCATTCCCTGCCTCCCTCGTGTTGCCCACTGTACCTTCCACTGTACCCCAGGAGCCAAAAGACTAAATAGCTTCCACAGCAGGACCTCACCCCTGACCCTCTGTTGTCCCACAGATCCCCCTACCAGCAACAAAATGGTAGTCACCCACCCCGGCTCTTGGGGTCAGTCCAGCTCAGGAAACATGCACGCTCCTGTCTTTGCAAAGGGTTGCATGCATGTCGACCATCTCAAGGACAAGGGTTTGCAGCATGTTTATTGGGGGATGAGCAAGCCCTTGCCAAGCCACTGTTGCTCCTGACTACCTCCAAATGCATTACCAAGGGAAAGCCTCGGGCAGGAGAACATCACAAGAAATCAGACAAGGGTGTGGGGAAGAAGAGGTTTTCACATAATGCTGATGTAAAAACATAAAAAGGAAATCTACAATGATCTCAATAAAATTTTCAATTAAAAAAAAAAGAAAGTATCTTGACCGGGCGCGGTGGCTCACGCCTGTAATCCTAGCACTCTAGGAGGCCAAGGTGGGAGGATCGCTCAAGGTCAGGAGTTCAAAACCAGCCTGAGCAAGAGCAAGACCCTGTGTCTACTAAAAGCAGAAAGAAATTAATTGGACAACTAAAAATATACAGAAAAAATTAGCCGGGCATGGTGGCTCATGCCTATATTCCCAGTACTTGGGAGGCTGAGGCAGGAGGATTGCCTGAGCCCAGAAGTTTGAGGTTGCTGTGAGCTAGGCAGACGCTATGGCACTCTATCTAGGGCGAAAGAGTGAGATGTCTCCAAAAAAAAAAAAAAAAAGTATCTTAACAAAAGGAAATAGAGGCCTGGCCCAGGCAAGCCCCTCTTCCCCCACACCTTCCCATTTTCCCACCCCTCTGCACACTGGGACAAGGCAGCCAGGAGCATGCAGTACGGGTCACTCTTTTTGCCTGGTGTTTTGTGGGACTGGCTGGTGTGGGCCCCTGATGGATCACGGCAGGGGGATCCTGCCTGCACTGAGCTTAGGAGGGGGGTGGGAGGCCAAGGCTGCCTAGAGGAAAGCTACTAGGCAGTGTCAAGGCATCCTGCAGAAGCTAAGCCCATTTCTAAGAAGGGGGTGGCAAGTTGGCAGGCCACTTGAGGGATGGAGAAGGGCAGATGGGGCTCTGGCAGGAAGCCTAAGATTCCTCTAGCTAGTCAGGCCTGCCAGGCCACCCCCACCAGAACTCTGCTTCCTGAGTGCACTCCCTGGGGGCCAGCTGCCTCTCAGAGCAGGTGCTGGAGAAAGTGCCAAGTCTGGCCCACCTGTCTGACAGTCACTAGCCCTTCCCAGAGCACTCTAAAGACCAGAGGACTCCCCTGGGGCTCAGCCCCATCATGCTGCAAACCCACAGATACATTTCATTTTTGAACAAAATCACCAAACAGAGCAGGGCTTGGAAAGGCCAGGGTCCCAGCTCCACAGAAGAGCTATTCCATTCTATTTCCCAGTTTTCTCAGCTCTTAAATGGGCTTGAACATGCTTGGCCTGGTTTATGCATGTGTTACAAGGAATTAAAAGAAACTGTGGAGATAAGAGATGTGCAAATGTCCAGGAAACTGCAGTGTTTCTGGTGCACAAGGAGTCCGTGATGGGTGGACCTGCTGTCATGGTGAACTGTTTCCCTCCGAGCAAGCGGCAGTGGGGGAAGTGCACTGAGGTGTGTCCCAAGAAGGGAGGCATGAGAGTGAGCTGCAAACTCAACCCTGTTTTCCCTCCATCCCTTGGCCCTTCACCATGGCTCCCTTCCTGCTCTGCCCATGCCCTGAGCACCTGTACACGGCCAGTGTGCACAGGAGCTGTGACAGACAGACAGACAGTAAGACCTCTGCCTGCTGTCACAGCCCTACGGTGACAGCAGCCTCTGCCTGAGAATGAGTGTGACTGGCAGAAGGGAGAAGAACATGGTCCGCAGCAAAGCCTCTGCCACTGATCACTCTGGGCATTCCCCCTCATTTGTGTGAGGGAATTAGCCAATAAGACAGCAGGGGTGGCCCTGGTAGGGACAGTGTTGAGAATGGTGAATGTTATTAGGGGCGTAGGCTTATTTTATGTGTCATCTCCTTTAAACTTCTGAGGTGGGATCTGAGACTATCCTCATTTCTCAGACATGGGAAAATGAAGCTGAGAGAGGTTAAGTGACCTGCCCAAGGTCACACAGCCAGCAAGAGGCACAGTTGGAATTTGAACCCAAGTTCTTCTTTCTCCCCACTCAGGTCACCTGGGATCCCTATTGGCTTGCACTAGAGGAGTCTTCAGATTGGACTCACTGATGTTTAACCCCACTCGACTCACCAAGTACTTGGCTGAATGGACACAGATGAATAGGGGTATTTGATCCTCAAAACAGGTAATACTATCATCGCCAATCTACAAACAAGAAAACTAAAGCCCAGAGAAGTAAAGAAACTTAGAAAAGTCACACAACCAAGAATTGGAAGAAACAGAATGGAGACTGATGTCTTCACCTCTGGCTGACCCAAAGGTCCATGTTCTGGTACCACAATAGTGGTTCTCAAACTGTGTACCATGGATCCCTGAGACTTTGCAAACTAGGTACCTGTGGAGAAGCCCCTAAGCAGGAGGTCTTCTGAGGTACCCACCTCTGATCCGACACGTTTATCTGTTTCATGTTCCCTGGGTTCTGTGTGAACTCTAACTTGACAAATGACTCTGTGAATTTTTTTTTTTCTGAGACAGGGTTTCTGTCACCTAGCTGGAGTGCAGTGGCATCATCATAGCTCACTGCAATCTCAAACTCCTGAGCTCAAACAGTCCTCCTATCTCAGCCTTCTGAAAAGTTGAGACTACAGGCATATACCACCATCCCCAGCTAATTTTTGTATTTTTGTAGAGATGGGGTCTCGCTCTTGCTCAGGCAGGTCTCGAACTCCTGACCTCAAACTATCCTCCCACACTGGCCTCCCGAAGTGCTAGAATTACAGGTGTGATCCACCAAGTCCAGGTGGCTCTGTGACTTTAAGGGATTTTGGAAGTCTCTGCTCTTGTAGAGGCTACCAGGCAAACAATAGTGTGGGTGGTTATTGCTCCTCTACCCACTTTTTTTTTTTTTTTTTTTTTTTTTTGAGACAGTGTCTTGCTCCTTGGCCCAGGTTAGAGTGCCATGGTGTGATCATAGCTCACTGCAACACCGAACTCCTGGGCTTAACTCAGTCTCCTGCCTCAGCCTCTTGACTAGCTAGGACTACAGGCACGTGCCACCATGCCTAGTTAATTTTTCTATTTTTTGCAGAGATGGCAGGAGTTGGGGGGGGAGGTCTTGCTCTTGCGCAGGCTGGTCTCAAACTCTTGACCTCAAGCAATCCTCAACTTCCCAAAGCGTTAGGATTACAGGCATGAGCCATGGGCTGGATCCTCATCTACACTTTTGAAGAATTCGCCTGATGCATCCCGGGTCTGTGTTCCCACAGCTGTCTGAGGCTTTCCCTCCATGAACAACTCCCTGTATTATATGTGTACATCTGTCTTCCCGGTCAGCCAGGCAGGAATTTGCACGTAACAATGATCTCTGGACACTTTGCACCTGGCATGGGACTAGCACAGGCTTGGCACACAGGTGCCAAGAAAGTATCGGCCAAATGACTGCGTGGACAAATGAATGACTGAATGGCGTGAATAGAGGAAGGAATGAAGTTCATCTCTGTGACAACTCTGCTAGAGGTGGGGGAAGGGACTGGGTGGCTGATGAGGACCAGAATCTTCCCTGAATGGCCATCCACAGGAGGAGGAGGGCCACATGCTCAGCATGGGGGTGGGGCCCCAAAGCTGGTCTGTGAGGTACAGGACTTAACGGCAAGGCCGTTTGGGTCACCGCCCTTCTGTCCCACTGGCCAAGGCTCGCTCTGTCGGGCACCGGGATTCGCGCGGCCTCCTCCCTGTCCTCTCGCCCTCTGCGCCTTATCCAGTCCCCATGCCTACGCTCGCCCCGAAACCCCTCTGCCTCACGGACCTACCGGCTCCGGCGAGCAGCGCCCGGGCTCTAGGGAGGGACGCGGGGCGCGTTGCTAAGGGGCGGGGCCCTCCGCGTGCGCGCGGGCGGGCGCTTCCGTCGCCCACCGGTGGCGCCCGCACCCTCCCCTCAACCCTCGTTTTGGGTCTCCGCCGGGACGCAGGGCCAGGGGCTCCCAGCACGCCCGAGGCTCTCAAATCCGGCTACGTTACCCATCTCCCCTCCCGCACGCTTCTAGAGTAACAGACAAAACAACCAAATGCAATGAGAACTTTGATTGAATCCTGGTTTTAAAAAAAAGCTATGTAAATTATTTGCGGGGAATAATGGGGAAATTTACGAATTGGAAGTTCGTATTTAAGCCACAGCTGGGGACACATGGTCAGGGCACTGTGGAAACCAGGAGCACATGTCGCTCCTGGTTCCCTGGAGGCTGGCATCACAGCCAACCCACCCTCTAATGCCCCATGGGCTCCAGGGACCTGGCAGGGGTTCAGGTTTTGATCCTCCTACCCTGTCCTGAATATTGAATTATTGTTAATTTTCTTAGATGTGATAATGGTATTGTGGTTATATAGGAGAGTGTCCTTGTCTTAGTTGATGTGGCCTGAAGAGTTTCAGGAAAAATGTCAGAATGGGCCGGGCGCGGTGGCTCAAGCCTGTAATCCTAGCTCTCTGGGAGGCCGAGGTGGGCGGATCATTTGAGCTCAGGAGTTCGAGACCAGCCTGAGCAAGAGCGAGACCCCATCTCTACTATAAATAGAAAGAAATTAATTGGCCAACTAATATATATAGAAAAAATTAGCCGGGCATGGTGGCACATGCCTGTAGTCCCAGCTACTTGGGAGGCTGAGGCAGCAGGATTGCTTGAGCCCAGGAGTTTGAGGTTGCTGTGAGCTAGGCTGACGCCATGGCACTCACTCTAGCCTGGGCAATAAAGTGAGACTCTGTCTCAAAAAAA